>BSBK01004696.1:175000-177500 GCA_027943335.1 Chamaecyparis obtusa | reverse complement strand
TCTCATTGTTTCAGTCAAGGGTCCACAAATACTGCTAAAATTTCTGATAAACTTTCTATAAAAGCTACCTAGACCATGAAAAGATCTTACCTCAGCAGCACTCCTTGGCGTAGGTCATTCAAGGATAGCCTGTACCTTGTCTGGGTCGATTTTTAGACCTTCTCCTGAAACTACAAACCCCCAAATACGCCAACTCTTTCTTCACAAAATTGCACTTCTTCAAATTAATCAGCAATTTTTCTTCTCTCAACTTCTCAAATACCATACGAATATGCATCATATGCTCATCCAATGTCTTGCTAAAGATCAAAATATCATCTAGGTAAACAATGACAAACTTACCCAGAAATTCTTTCAGAACCTCGTTCATGAGCCACATGAAAGTGCTCGGTGCATTGGTTAGCCCAAAAGGCATGACTAACCACTCATACAGCCCCTTCCTTTGTCTTGAAGGCAGTCTTCCATTCATCTCCTTCTCTGATCCGAATCTGATGATATCCACTCTTCAGATCTATCTTTGAGAAATACACAGCTCCACTCAAATAGTCCATAATATCATCCATTCGTGGCAATAGAAACCTGTACTTGATTGTGATCTTGTTTATTGCCCTAGAATCCGTACACATCCTCCATTCTCCATTCTTCTTTGGTGCCAATACCGCTAGTACAGCACAGGGACTCAGACTCTCACGGATCAATCCTTTCTGTAACAGTTCATGTACTTGTTTGTTCAACTCCTCACTTTCTGTAGGTGTCATTCTATGTGCTGCCTTATTCGGCAAACTTGCTCCTGGGATCAAGTCCATCTGATGACTAATCTTTCTGACTAGTGGTAATCCATCAGGGCACGTTATCGGATACAATATCCTGAAACTCATTCAACAAATCTACAACTTCTACAGGAACATCTTCTACTTCCTCTTTACCAGCTTTTGGAATTAAAGCAAAACATACATGCTCATACCTCATACCATCTAGGAAATTTCTTCCATCAACAAAAGTTATCCTTGCATTACCACATACCTTTTCTTCAGTCTCCTTCAATGGTTTTAGCTTATGTCGCACTCCATCCTTTGTCAGGGAATAGGTATTCGCACGACCATCATGTACAGCACATCTGTCAAACACTGCCACGGTCTACCCAATAACATATGACATGCATCCATAGAGATGATATCACATAGTACCCTCATCTTGGTACCCCGGCCGATCTTGAACTTCACTAGCCATTGTTCATTGACCATGACCTTGTGGTCATCCTGTACCCAGGCAATCTGATATGGATGTGGGTGTTTCTGTCTCTTGAGCTTCAACTTTGTCACCATCTCTTCTGACACCAAATTGTCAATGCTTCCACTATCAATAATCACATCATAACATTTACCTTCACACTTGCACCTGGTGCGAAACAAGCTCCTCCTTTTCTCAGGTTCATTCTCACCACTCAACAGGACTCTTCTGTTAATCAACGTTTCTCCTCTTTCAGCATCTTCAGAATTTGATGATCTGGCATCTTCATCTACATGTGCAACTCTGGCCTGGCCTTTATTTCTCCTGTCCGTTCTGCCTTGGCGCTGAGGACATTCAAATGCCCTATGACCTTCTTCTCCACAGTGAAAACATGTTCCATGGAAGCCACCTCTTCCAGATCCTTGTCCTCTTCTTCTTCCTCTTTGATCTCTATTATTCTGATCCTGGAAGCGATTGGAATTGTTTCCTCTCTGATTCTGACTGCTACTAACCTCATCCTTCTTTTTCAGATCTTCATTTCGGCCACCATATGACCGTCCACCAGATCGTCCACCGCGACCTCTTCCGTTTTGTCTGCTTTCAAACTTCTTGTTCAGCTTTTCCTCTACTTTTAGGGCAAACTGGTATGCCTCTTCAATACTGTTCATTCGAACCAGATTCAACTCCTCTTGAATGCTTGGCCTTAACCCATTAAGGTATCGGGCAACTTTCCTCCTTATCAGCTTTGGCATGGCCTGTTCTGATGAGGAGTCGATAGAACTCCTCCGTATACTCCTGAACAGATCTTCCTGCTTGCTTCAAACTTTGCATTTTCTTTAGTAGGTCAAGCTCATAATCAACAGGAATGAACTGTCGCTTCAATTTATCCATCATCCGATCTCATCTCATGATTTTCTCCTTTCCCCTTCTATTTCGCTCCAACTGAATCTCTTGCCACCATATCTTCGCATGACCTTTCAGTCTGGCCTTCGCAAATTTCACCCTATCAGGATCCTCAACATCTTTATACTCAAAATATTCCTCACATTCATTGATCCAGTCGATCAATTCCTCTGGGTTAAGATTTCCAGAAAATGTAGGAACCTCAATCTTAGGTCTTTTCCCAATCTTGGAAATCGCCCGAAAAAATCTTTCTTCCTCCTGGTTCACAATTTCAATTTCTCCTTGATATTCTTCTTCAGCTTCATCCTCGCTTTCGTCTCTAACATTAAGATTCATTCCTCTACGAATCTCTTCTTGCAATACTCGC
>BSBK01004696.1:0-170000 GCA_027943335.1 Chamaecyparis obtusa | reverse complement strand
CAAGCTTTGAGAAGCTTTTGACCATTGAGTGTGATGCTAGCAATGTGGCTATTGGAGCTATTTTAAGCCAAGAGGGTAGACCGGTGGCTTTTCATTTAGAAAATTTAAGTGAAGCCAACAAGAAGTACTCTTCTTATGAACTTGAGATGTATGGATTGGTTCAAGCTTTAAGAAAAGGGAGGCACTATTTTCTTCCCAAGGAATTCATAGTGTATTCAGAGAACCAAGCACCTAGTTTCCTGAATTCACAAGAGAAGTTGAGTCACAAGCACATGAATTGGGTTGAATACCTACAAGCTTATACCTTTAATATCAAGAACAAGAAAGGAGTACTCAATAAAGTGGTAGATGGATTGTCTAGAAGAGCTCTCACTATCCAAGAGATTCAGTTGAAGAGCATGGGGATAAATCACTTCAAGGATCTATATGCTAATGATGAAAATTTTGCTGACATTTATAAGGTATGTGCTGAATACAAGAATCATTTTCATAGTAAGTATGTTGAATATACTTTGCAAAGTGATCTCTTGTTTAAAGGGAATTAATTATGTGTTCCTAAAGGTTCTATTAGAGAGAATTTGAGACAAGAAAATCATAATGGTGCTTTGAGTGGTCACTTTTGGATCACTAAGACCTAAGAACTTGTTCAAAGGTTCTATTATTGGCCAATAATGAATCTTGATGTTAGGAGGTATGTGGAAAGTTTTATAGTGTGTCAAAAGTCTAAGGGCACTTCTTCAAATGCAAGCCTATAGAAACTACTAACTATTCCTACTAGGCCATAGGAATGCTTGAGTATGGATTTTGTAGTTGGGTTACCCAAGACGAGACAATACATGGATAGTGTTTATGTAGTTGTGGAAAGATTTAGTAAGATGGCTCACTTTGTGTCATGTAAGACAACTAATGATGCTATTCAAATAGCCTCTCTCTTCTTCAAAGAGATAGTAAGAATCCATGGGTTACCTATCAACATTGTGTCAGATAGAGACACCAAATTCACGAGTCACTTTTGGAAGACTCTCTGGCAAAGGTTGGGCACTAATTTATCATTTGGATCTTCCTACCATCCCCAAACTGATGGTCAGACTGAGGTTGTCAATAGAAGCCTTGGAAATCTACTAAGGTTCTTTACCAAGGAGTATGGTCAACAATGGGATAAGTTGATTAGGCAAGCTGAATATGCCTACAATGAAACTATAAATAGATCAACAGGGAAGACTCCCTTTGAAATAGTCTATGGTTTACATCGTAGAGGAGTCTATGAGTTAAGAGACTTGAAGGATGGAGTGAAGGGAAGTGGTTATGCTAATGACTTTGCATATGCAATGCAAGAGATCCATGAGATAGTTTGGAAGACTTTAACAGAGAACACCATCAAACACAACACCAAGATAGATGAGAGTAGAGGAGAAGTTTAGTTCAATGTGGGAGACTTGGTTATGGTGCATCTTAACAAATCTAGACTTCAAAAGGGAGTCCCTCACAAATTTTAGATGAGGAGGATAGGTCCTTGTCCTATCTTGGCAAAGTATGGTAACAATGCATTCAGAGTGGAGCTACCGGAGGATAGTGGACTATCCCTTGTTCTAAACATAGCAGACCTGGTTCATTATAAAGGACCAACACCAGACATGGATCAAAGCCTCTATGAAGTTATTAGAGATGTGGAAGATCTCAACCTACCTACCGTTGCAGTCAAAGAAGTTGACAGTATACAGGATACTAGGGTCTACACGAGGAGTAGAACTAAGGACTACAAAAAACACTTGATCAAGAGACATGGTCAAACAAATGCTGATGTAGTGTGGGTTAAAGAATCTGATTTTAAGAAGATGGGGATTGATCCTACTCTACTCAATCCAAGTGTGGATTGAACTCTTTTCTTTTGGGGAGGATGGTGCAGGAGCACACCTAAGCTAACCTCCATAGTTAATATGTTTTGTCTTGTATCTAAATTTGGCCAAGTTAGATTACTGTGAGTTTTATTTGGACCTTAGAAGGTCATTTCTATTGTGGGATAGGTGAGTTATTCATTAGGAGTAAGGTCACCGAAATAGCCATTGTTATTAGTTTTTTATTTCTTAGTATTAGAAGCTTAAAGTTTGAGTTTGAGTCTTCAATGTGTCTTAAACACATGAATGAGGTTAGGAAGATGCCTTGAGGCCATTTATGATATTGGATCCTTGAGATAGGGGAGATAGATGTCCTAAGAAGTAGGATGAAGGCATAAAGTAAAGATGCCAAAAGTTGTTAGAAGTTGTCATGACAACATTTGTAATAATGGAAAATGTTGCATGCAACTCGGTTACCTTGGATCCCCTTAAAGATAGGAAGTGGGAGATCAACCAAAAGGCCCCAAAAATATGGAAATGGCAACTAATGTAATATAAGGCTCTAATCTCAAAGTAATTCATGCATTGTAATAGTTTGTGAATATTGAATAGAGCTCTACAATTTTGTTTTGGGAGGAACCCAAGCTATTTGATGTGACAGTGACATGTGATGGATTGAAAGTCTCTATTTAGTGATTTTTTAGTGTTCTTTAGATAGTTTTGAGAGTTTTTCATTTAATATTCAAGTTGATTTGAAGTTGTTTAAGGTCTTGTATAAATTGTTTTTGATTTAGTAGTCTTCCTGGTCCTATCCTGACCAGTCTGTCATTTCATGGCTCCCCCATGAAAACTAACCATGGAATCTTCCTAAGGGTGGTTGGATATGAAAGGGGAGTCATTAGCCTATATATATCTAGGATTAGGAGTCATGAGAAAATGGATAGCTATTTTTACTACTAAGCCCTAGGCAAGCAGATAGTGCCTGGTTAGAGGTTTAGAATAGAAGAGTTGAAGATTTCTTACAGGGTATGAAAGTAATGTATGACACAGGTACAATTCCAGGTAGGGTATAGTCTTATCCTAACATGCTATGAGGATTGAGTTCATACCAATGCATTAGACTAAGTTTTGAGTGAGAAAATAGTGAGATCCTAGTAAATGGGCCTTTTAGCCCTATTAGTCCTAGTTTGTAGGAACCCTCTGTACGAGGGGTCTAGGGGTCCAAAACCTTTAGAATCTTTGATAAAATCCAAAAGGGTATCCTAATATGGGATTATATTTTTAGATTGTTTGGAAATTTTTTGCAAGAATTGACAAAAGGTCCCTACAAAAGGCTACAAGGAAATAGGCCTAATTAGGCCTCCTCAAGGTGAAACCTTGAACCCGGTAAGGAAAGGCTTGAAGAACCTTTCAAATGGATTAAAATGGGAAAAAATGGAATTTTTTCAAGATGATGGACACCCCTGCAATGAAATTTGATTGAGTCTTAGAGAGGAGCTTGAGAAGGCCTTAGATAATCATCTAAGCCTTTGGGAAGATCCTAGAAAAGTTTAGGATCCTAGAAGAGACAAGCTAGGTCTCTTGGTAGATATGCAAGAAAGCCTTGGAACACTTTCATCAAAATATTGATGATAGAAAAAGTACAAGTGGTGGAGCATTCTTTCTGGGAAAGAGATTAGTCTCATGGACAAGACAAAAATAGAATTGCATTTTCCAATCTACAACAGAGGATGAGTATGTAGAAGTAGCAGTAAATTTTCCAAATTTAGAATGGATCAAGAAATTGTTAAAAGGTATGAAGGAAGAAATCACTTAGCCAGTTGTTATTTTCTGTGATAACACAAGTGCTATTAATATATCAAAGAATCCAATGAGGCACACTAAAACTAAGGATATTTCTATCAAGTATCATTACTTGAGAGAATTATTTCAAGACAAAGAAGTGAGATTTAATATGTGAATACATAGGAATAATTAGAAGATATATTCACAAAAGCTTTACCTAAAGATGCTCATGAATATATTAGTGGTAAATTAGGGGTGATTCCCCTAACTAAGACTACCTAGTAACAAAGGAGCACTGCATCAAATGTTCTACACAAAACATTTGACAAATTAATGCAGAAGACGTCACACTTTAGGAGTTTCCTAGAGTTGTGAGAAGTAAAGCAAAGATATTAATCAATCATAAGCAAGATGACAAAGGGAGTATAAAGCATACAGAACTGAAAAGAAGACACCTACATGGTAAATATGTAAGTGACAGATACATGATTTGGCATTATTGTCAAAGAGGGGAAAGATTCAATGAAAATAAAGAGATTTAGAGATTCAAAGAAATACATGAAGAGTTGAGATACAACATTGAGGGAGAAGATTCAATGAAATCTGAGGGAGAGATACAAAAAATATTCAGAGGGAGTAATTGAGTAAGTGGTTTGACAAAGAAAAATTTGTGAATCATAATGAAGCTAAGGATATTCATAAAAATCTAATGCACTGAGATTTTGGACTATTTGGTAAATCATGTGTTATTCATATGGTGTTTCCCTCAATGCCAAAGAGGGAGATTATTGAAAACTATAATTGAAACAATTGTCACATTGTCATTGATGTCAAACCTTAACTGGTAAGACAATTTCTATCTAGGAGAGTACCATATCTTTTTATTGATGAAGAGGATTTGATAAGAGGATATAACAAGAGGACCTAAGAAAAGGTTGAGTTATGTCATACTTCAATGGGTACTTAATTAGTTGGAAAATTGACAAGGTAATGTGTTGTTTATCTAGTAAGAAGAAAGACTATAAATATAGGCTTAACCAAGAAAAATTAAAGAAATCTAGTTTAAGACGAGTGATGTTAGTGTCGACCGAGCGCTAGTATATGCTGAGTAAATCTAGTATTGACCGAACATCAGTAATTATTGAGTGACAAGAAATTACCGAGAAAAGATAGTGTTTTCCGAGGAAGACAATTTTTAGTGATGACTGAGATACATAGTGATGACCGAGGACATGAACACAGTATTGACCTAGTGTCATTAATTTACATTTGGAGAAATAATTGAGGATCCTAGTCAATATAGTTGAATTCTTGGGATATGTAAAATGTGTTGACATTATTAATGAATTTTATGGAGCATTTAATGCATGGTAAATCATTTTCTTATGGATTCAAAGAGAAGTTTGGAGATGTATCTAGAAGGAAAAGATGAAGATCATAATGATGGAAGGATTCAATGAATCTGACCTAAACCTGAGATCTACGAAGGAGATGAAGTGGAAACAAATTGATCTACCTAATCAAAGAGGTATAAGGATGACCTAATTGTGAGGTTATAGAGAGTGAAGAAGAGGTTTATGTTATTGACTGATAAGTCTAAGTAGAAGGCTGAAGATGAATTTGTGAAGAGCTAAAAAGAGTTGTGGTGATTGCTTTCAGAAGAGAATTCTGAGCAGATCAGAGATGGAGATAGAAATGAAGGTCAGTCAGTAAATTAGCATATGTGTGAAGTGGATTTGTATTTTAACAGTATCAAAACCTACTATTACTTTCTAACCATTGTATCAGTCTAAATCCTTTAATCAAGGTTGACCTAACAGTCAGTGTATAAATCCTTTAATCAAGGTGGCATTCTAATGGAATGTTCTTAAGTCCCTAACCAGGCCATTTTTGATAGAGTGTTTAAATCCTTTAACAGGGTCACACCTAACAGTGTGTATGTAAACCTTTAACCAGTTTGGCTTCTCTCAGAGCTCACTTTAGAAGAGTAAAAATGAGTAGCATGTTACAAAGTATTTTTTCCCAAATTGGGTTTCCAATATAAATCCTGCTGTTATATATGTGTGAATCATTTTGATGTGAATATTGTTGAAATATTTATATTCTACAAGTTATTTACTTTTCGATAGTGGACTACATGTTATATTTTTATGATAGATGCTATAGAGACAGAGTTGAATTACTGATTAGATCTGAGCTTGTTGAAGTATTGAAAAGTTCAATTGGTACATCTAGACCTGAGGATAACTGATTCACCCCCCTCTTAGTTATTCTAAAATCATTCTAACAATAGAATACCTGATTGAACAAGGACATATTGATGTCGATAATGAAAACCAAGAGAAATTACAAATCACACCACCTTCAAGGATCCTTTGAAAACTCACAATAAAGGGAAGGCCCCCGTGTTTGATAAATAGTAAAATAACTAGGCCAACTATACCTATTCCTCATATGATAATGTGATAAATTGAATTAACCCTGTTGATAACCAAATTGAAACTATTAGCATAAAAGATAACAACTCTAACTATGTAGTAATGCCATGCCACTCAAAGGTTTTCCTACAAGGGGAACCTTCAATATATGCTTCACAATTAACTTTTTTTGCTCCCCCAAATCCATAGTATAATATATTGGATCATCTCAAGCACATGATTACTCAAATATCTATCTGTGAACTCTTAAGCATATCCCCACAACTTAAGAAATCTTCAAACCAACCACTCTGAAATGTAGTTGTCCTAAGGGAAGCAACTCATGAAAATTGCCAACACTGGTCAACTATATTGGTTCTAACAAAAATGCAACAATCAAAGACTATGATGTGCCTCAATATAAACCTCTACATAATGACCCTTTACATTTTCTAGTGTGAGTGGATAAATATATAATTTGAAAGGTCCTCATAGATGGTTGAGCTAGACTAAACATGTTTACTTTGAAAATTATAAAATTCTTGGAGTACTTGGAGTCAAGTGTTGATTTTACAAGAATGAAAAACATAAGATCCTATGGTGGTGAAGAAAGATCTTCAAAAGGAGTCATTACATTTCCAATAAAAGTAGGACTAGTAGTAAAAAATAATGCAATCCAAATCCTAGACCTAGAACTAGGATACAACATTCTACTCATATGACATTAGATACATTACAGGTAGGTTGTACCTTCCACACATCATCAATGCATAAAATTTCCTCATCAAGGCATGTAAATAATAATAGAAGGAGATTCTGATCTATTTGAGCATTGTAATAACTTAAGGCTAGTACAGAAAACAAAGTGCTAGTAAATCAAGAAGAAAGTGTACCATCCACCTCTAATTCAATCCCCAAAACCACACTAAGGATGGAGATAAAAATATTAGTCCAAGAAAGAGGATGTGGTGAATATCACTATGCCGAACATTTCACCATTACTAACCTACCTCTATCTCCTAGGTCATATGGTTGACCTAAACCTACTACAATAATAGAAATAACATAATCGGTAAGCTTCTAGTGTCCACCCTCCCCAAAAGTCATTAAGTGATGGGATCTAAGTGAAGAAACCTTTTTTTAATCAAGATATCAATGTTTGGATATACAGAGACTCACAAGAAACAATATTAACTAGTTCAATTAGCACTTGCTCAATATGGGCATGGATTAAAAATGTTGCAACAATTTGGATATACTAGAACCAGAGGCCTAGAAGAAAAAAAAAATAGAGTGGTTAAACTTTCTTTACCACCTACCTAAAGAAATAGATGAGGAATTAGATACGATCAATCCCAATCAAGCATTGTCATCCATGAAATCTCTAAAAACTAATAGGAGGTTGTTGAGACAAATATGGAGAGATAAAATGGACATACCCAAATAAAAAATATACATTAACATTTTTTGCCGCAAGAAATGGAAATCATAGACACCCAATTGATTCTTGAGCAGGAAGCCTTATCATATGTTGAAGAAGAGATACCTTATGAGCATAAACTCTAGATCAATTCTGGTGAGTATGACTGGGATACTCCTTGAACCTCTATCAACACAACCATAACTTAAACATTTGACCAAATTAACCTAGAAAATGAACCTTATGTAAATAATAAACTCGATATATGTTCCTTGAGTGATCCATCTACCTCCCATTCCCATCTTTTCAGAACTATCACTGTAGTTTTCTTTCCCCAATTTCAGTCTCAACCTATAGTTCAAGACCTATGTCTAGTCCACCTAGAACTAATTGATTGGGACCAAGAAGGATGCCTTGACATAGAATTATTAGATAACAGTAAATCCATTGATTAATTCTTGGGGTTTCAAGGAGGCATACTATCAGGAGATCAAAAAAAGGACACTACATGGATGTAGATAGGTTAGCATGTTAACTACACCTGATGGTGATGATGATGAAGACCGAGATCAAAGGTATACAATATTTTAGAAGGATTATATTAGTTGTTATTTTTTCATTGATGTCTAGCAAGTGATTTTTGGTTTATATTGAGCTTCCATATCATTTAGAGTATGATATAAGTTGAGTGGAAAAAGAGGAAGTGAAAAGTTGTGAAGTTGAAGAACTTAAATGAGAAACTAATACAGATCAAAAAATGATAAGGTTATAATGGTTTAATTATTTTCTTCTGTGCATTTGATGATATCAATTCGGTAAAGGAGATTGGACAAGTGAGAAATTTAGAAAGTTAGAAAGTTGACAAGGAAATGAAACAATTTAGTTACCGAGAAAGAAGATTTATTTGGTAAAAGGAAAGTAATTTTGGTAAAGAGAAAGGAAACCAAGACACCAAGTAGAATGATTTAGTTACCGAGTGAAGAAAATACAATTTTAGTTGAAGGAAAAGGAGTTAGCCACTGAGCAAGGAACATTATAAATTAAATACAAGGATCAAAATGATATTTAATGATGAGCCACTGTGATGTGGAAAATTCTATGGATGAAGGGAGTTAGTTAAAGAGATGCACTCTTAGGAAAATTCAAGTTAATGATCTATGGTCAAGATTTAAGTGACAAAAGGTGAAGGTACAAGTTCCAAGAAATATTCAATTTCTGAGGTGATGATAAAAACTTTTACCTAGTTCCAAATTTATTGAATCGGTTCAATAGGATTATCTGACGGATGAGAATAAATAGAGGAAAACATAATAAAGGAGATTAAGAGGAAAAAAAAAGTCTATTTAAGAGATGAAATTTAATGGAAAACAAGCTAGAAAGTTCAAGAGTGGATGTGTAACTGACTAATACAGTGAAGAAGAAAATTGTATAGCTCTTTAAAACTTTCTTGAGCTAGAGAAGCAATGGGTTTTAAGACCATTTTTTGAAATGACAGGATGCAACAAGTATTTTAAACATCATGAAAATATATCTTTAGACTAAACTTCTATTCTAATAACATATGATTATATTCTTCAATATCTCACTTCATAGAACACACAAATTTTATAAAATCATATAGCTATTTACAAATCTCTAGAGCTATAGAAGAAACATATCAAAAAATGTTTTCAACATCAAGAAAATATTATATCTATTGATTGGACTACTTTTGTAGTAACTTATAGTTATATTTTTCATTAAGTCACTTCGTAAAACATAGAAATTTTATAAAATCATAAAACTGTCTAGAACTTGAGTCTTGAGAGTGATTAATAAAATGTAAACCATAAAATATATAGACAAGTAGATAATAAGTAGGAGAAGAAAGATGATAACATTTTCTACATAATTTTTTTACCAAAAAGTACAAAAATATACATACTATGATAAATAGTCATAATTTTGACCACAACAGTAAATGCTATGTTGAAAAAAATTGATATCTATATCGGACAAAATCAAATAGGAGTCCAAATCCTTTTAACCACAAATTTGTCAAAAGTTCAAAGTAGTTTCAAGAGTAGTCCACATACAAAATGAAATCATAAAATAAAAATCACATCATAGTAGCTCTGACTAGTTTCACCAAATTTTTTAAAGAGAAGGTTGCTCAATATTTGAAATTACAGAATTTGTGGAAAAACTGTGTTCCTCATAGTTATATGTGGTAGCATGTTGTTTTCTACATTTTAGCTTGTTCTTCTTGATATCTCGTGTTATAAATTAATAGGCAAGAAAAAAGGAATATGCAATGCAAATTAAGAGGTGCATACCTTTTATTCATGCCAGCCTCAAATAATCTCTCACAAATTTTGGCATGTCTGGGATCTTCCTTATTTGATAATGATTATGATTGCTAACATCTTGAACCTCATTTTGAACTACAAAAATGGTAATTTCTATCAAATAAATAATTTGATTTGTTAATTGGATTTCTTACTAGTGACCAAAAATAAACGATTTCAAATGAAATATTTTATTGCTAAAAAATTAATAGTCATTTAAAGTGTGAGAGATCTCACATTTCTACTACATTTTAAATGCAAAATAAAGAAAAATGTATATTCTAGTAGAGTGGCCAAATCAAAAGATTTAACATCTACTTTGTACTAGTGTGGCCAAATTAAAAATAGTAAACAATTTTTTTATAAAGTATAATAGTGGGAAGATGACATACCTTTATTGATATCCATGATTTGACTATCTTGACTGTAAGAAGAAAAGTCACAAATTAAATTGAATTAGAAACAATTTTGTACTACCCTAATTTTGTAAAGAATAACTTTTTTCATTTTTATAAGAAAGGAAAAAATTAAAATACAATTTTTTTTGAAGAAATAGTCCATAACTTAGTTAACATAAGATATGAAGTATATATTTTAACCTGGTTGAAGCCATCAATCTAATTCCTTTCCTTTATGAACACCTTTCCACTGTATTGTGAGAAACCACCGACTTGAGATGAAATTCTTAGCTTGAATGGAAAATAGAATACTGGTGTTTATATAGCTTTTTCAGCTATCTAATATTCTATGATTAAATTTATTCTGCACTTCATAGTCAACTCATCAATTATTTTCTATAAACGCTTGTCCAACGTGTAAACATTAATTCCAATTCTTCACATGTAAATGTTATTTCCAATGCAACAAATTTTTGCCTAAAGTAGTTCCATGCAATCATTCTTTAATATAAAACCTAGTCATCACACTTTAAATATTAGTTACAATATCAACTCTTTAATAAAAAAAGAAAAGACTTTTTATGTAGCTAAATAAAATTCATCACAATTTTACTCTCGATGAGTGGTGTAGTTGGCTAAAGCTTTGGATTCTTCCAATCTAATTATCGAGGTTAGTTCTATGTAGCTAGGCTAATCAAATGATGGTGGCCTTTGGGTTGTTATTGTCTTCCTGAAATAAAGTAGTCTTGCTCCAAGAGAGGTTGAGAACAGATTATCCAAAAAAACCCCAAATGAAGAAAAGCTCAATGAAATTGTCAATCTACTATATCTACGTTGTGTAAACAATAGATATTTTAAAACTAAGACGCAAATTATTTAATACAAAACATAACTCGCATTCATGCCTATTAATTCAAAACATAACCTTTCCATTAAAACAACCATATTCCATAATAAAAAATTTGAAAATTTTAAACTGAGAAATCCACAAAAATATAAAAACATGATGCTTGTAAGAATGTAGAAAATTAACATGATTACAAAAGTTTTACAATAGAGCGAATCTTGAAATTAGGTCATTCATATCATGATTAAGAATTGGGAAGCTTAGCTTCAAATCGGGCAACCTTTGAAAACCAGGTATAGATGATAAATTCAAGGTGATAACCATCTCATAGTTTGGTTAGTTGGTTCTTGGAGTTAGGGTTTGAATGCTTAGTTAATAATATTTGAAGATTTATTTACACTTGTAGTAAAATATAAACCTTTATTCTCAAAATAAAATTAAATAAAATTTGTTTATAGAATTGTATTTTATATTTTAATAGAGCATCAAATTATAGGTGCTAACTTTTTAAGATGGCCCATTTATGCCCCACTTCAAGGGTAGTATAAGACAAAATAAATCTCACATTAAAGTATATCAATGTATAAGCATAACCTTATAAATGCCAAGGAGTGAGAGAAACATCAAGCCCCCAAGTTACTTAAGTCTTCAACAAATCCAAAACCAAGATAAAATAAACATCACTCAAAAGAGAGAAAAAAGATATACAGGAAAGCATTTTATCCATTAAGGAATATGCTAAATTATTCATTAGGGTATGATAATAAAAATGTAAATGAAAGGAAAGTATTGTCTCTTTAAATCTATCTGCATAAGAGACTTTGTGTGTGTGTGTGTGCATGCAAAATGTGAAATAAGGGGTGAAGTGTATGGCCCCATATCAAAGAAACTACAAATGCCTTAATGGGATAAATATATTTAATGTAGTGTACATGCACCAACAAGAGGTGTTTGAACCACTATGAGATGACTCCATCAAAGAACAAACCAAGGTAAATGAATACATGATAAAAGAGAGCACAAAAGGGATCTACTAACTCTAGCATTAGTACGATCATATGATAACTCGTGTATGTAAGAATTATATCAAAATGAACTATCATCATTCTTTAAAGCTAGTAGGACTAAAAGCAGAATGGAAGAATATCACATAATCTAGTTATGTAGATGAGTCATTTAGGACCAGCATCATTGATACCAAAAAGAATAGGTAGATACCCTTTTGCATCATCAACAATTAGAAAACACAAAGGCACATTTATGAATACTGGCACATGCATGACATAAAATGTAATAACATGTTGAAGAAATAAGATACAAATAAAAGATTTTCATATGATTTTGATTCCTTTATCACCTTGTTAGCTTGTGGTGACTAATCAGGAAAGTACTATCCAGGAAAGTACTGTACACTTTTCCTCCCGACCTCACCGGGGTTCGAGGCCGGGCCGGGCCGGGCTCCGAGCGGGGGTTTGGGGGCGGTAGCCCCCAAGAGCAGGGGTTCGGGGGCGCAGCCCCCGAGAAAATTTTTTTTGAGGTCGACTACTTTTTTAGTTATTTGGGCCAACTACTTATAACTCTTTCTAACCCTAAAGCGGGAAAATATTGTATAATATGGCTTAGGGTTAGGGATTTTTTATGATGTATGATTTTAGTACTTACGGCAGAATTGGGCTGTAAGGGATTACGGATTGTAATCAGGTTGTAATCACTGGATAATAATAATATTGAACTCGCTGTTGGTAGACGTAGCCCAGGGATTGGGTGAACCACGTTAAATCTGTGTGTCTTGTGTTCTATTTTGTGTGGTTTATTATTTTCTGATATTAGTTATATTTGCACATAATTGTTATTTCTGCCTTGTTAATCCTAACACACCTTGCATCATCAAAACATTAAGGATCATCTAAATTAATGTAAAAATATATATAACAAGAAGTATATAATGGGAGAAGCACATTACAACAAGAAAGAACAAAGAATCTACTATTTAAGAGGAGCTAGTCAAGCATATCACTTGGCCCCATTTCAATCTATAGTGTTTTGGAAGGTGAGAAACACACAAGAGGAGAAACCATCAAGCATGGAAGATGGACCAATATTCATTTCCAAATATGAACCATATTGTAAATATGGGTCACTTTGTTCATTACTACATATAAGAGATAATTATTCTACAAAATAATGATAAAAATTAATAAACTCGTATACTATCAAAATATAGTGTATTTAGTGTGTCAACACCATAAGTGTATTGGGGATTATTTAAAAGTTCATGAAAGTGGAAATGAATTAGGAGAAATATCACCTTATTCTTGAGAAGTTATTCCTATGCTTCAATAGATGGAACATTGTCAAGGAATTCAAGTGAAGTAGGCTCGAGACAAGGTTAAACTCATGATTATTGGACAAGAATAGGAATTAGATGGAGATCGGGAGGGGCATGATGGGTTGTAAATTATGTTGTAGTTTCATCTTGGGGTGCTCATTTTCTTATCTCGTCCAATATTATAGTGGCTCTTTTTATCTTTTAAATGTCCTTTGGATTTATACTAGGGTATGCACAGTTGTTTATAGTTAGTCTTAATGGACATCTTAACTGGTTTTGGGCAATAAAGGTATATATTTACAACAGAGGTTATTTGTAATTTTTGTCATATGTTGTATATATCTAGAGATGTATTAGAGCATATGTTTTATTTTAAATCTCATTCCACTCTATTGAATTAGTCTCAGGATCTTTCCACTAGGTAGTGGTCCTCTACAATTGGTATTAGTTCATTTTTTAGTATCAATTGATCCTTCATCGAAGTATCCTTGGGATCACTCTATAAATGATATATCTAAATATTTAATATCAATAAAATAATAGCCTATAGCCTTTTACTTTTAAAAAAACACAAATTAATGAATCTTTACATTTTTTAACAAAATAATAAAAAATATCAAAATTTAAAATTTAAATATTTATAGTATTTAAAAAATAATATATATGAATTTATTATTATTATTTTATATTACAAAATCAAACAAGAATAATGAGAAAAATATGTTCGCAGTTTTAAATGTTGTATTGGGGAATAATTAATATTATAAAAACACTTAAAATCTTAATAATGTTCAACAAGTAGATATAGTTATTGAGCTAAATCTTAAGTGCATGGTCCACCAATCAAATTTTAGAGTTAGAATGTGATGAAGGGTGCTCCCCTTAATACCACAAACACATAACAGAAATAGAGAAACAACAACAATAATATGCAAGAACAGAAAATTGGCTTCTTATTATCTCCACAAATGTGGAATTATAAACTTTCAGAATTACAATATGCAAAGCGACATGGGCATTCCCTTACAATATTCTGTAGGACAAAGCCTCGAACTATTACCCAGATCTACTACCCAGAACTATTCTGAACTACCTAAGACAATAATACAGCCTTCCTGATATAGGCAATTTTCCACCGCTTGGGAAGGTTCCAGAATTTTAGCCAATAAGGCCGACCAAACTTAGAATTATTTTATTTTACATTTTATTACATCATAGTCGGCTTAAGATAACCTTTGAAACCCAAATAGAAATTTTGAAAAAAATTATTTTCCGCCAATTCAGGTGGCCCAACTTTCGAAGACCATAAGTCATCACCAGTTGACCCGATCGGCTATTATAACCCCATTTCGGAAACGCCACGAAAAGCTCTACAAGCTTGACCCACGCAAGCACCCATCACCCAAATTTTCAACCTCATTCGGAGCCTCTAAAACCTTCAAAACTGAGTTCAAAGTTTCTGTACCCTGCTGCCAATACCGAAAATCTTCAATATCTTCCAATATACACCTGATCTGGCAATGAAACTTTACTGGCAGACTTATATGACCAAAATGAACCTCCAAGAAAGAAATCAGATCATTCTGAGCATATACAAAAATTACCAAAAATAGTAACTTCTCATAAATAGCAGCTCTGCACAAAATAGCCCTTATTGAATATAAAACTAGAAATTTTTATTTTTTTGGTGATGCAAGATTGCTTTTACACCCAAGATGCTCCTACATCAGACACGCAGGGTAATTTGAGAAATGACCCTGTCACGACTCAGGTGTGCAGAGGAAAACCAAGACGGTTAACCTCCTCCTTTGTCAGCCATGATGAATCTTCAATAGGTCGTCCTTTCCACTTGACCAGATATTCTTCATATGTCATGTTCCTTGTGCTTCTGCCAGCATGACTATCCAGTATATCTTCGATCTCCTTAGTGTCTGAACTAGTTGCTAGAATACTCCACTGTACTGCTATGATCTCATCTTTAAAACCTCCTTCATGATACTCTGTCAGATCTAAAATGTTAAACACTGGTGAAATATTTAGCTCAGTAGGCAATTCTACCTCATATGCATTTCTTGAATCATGTTTCTTCAGTACCCTACATGGTCCAAACTTCTTCATTTTCAGCTTGTTATATGTACCAACTGGGAACCGCTCCTTCCGCAAATGAACCATGACTTCATCACCAACCTGAAATTCCTTATACCTCCTTTTCTCATCTGCCTTAGCCTTATACTGTGTGTTCATTTTGGTAATATGCTTCCTCACCTCCCCATGGATGTTCTTCAAGTGTTCTGCAAAATCCTCAGCTTTAGCACTACTTATTTCTCCTTTATCTATCTTCCTCAATTCAGATGCATTTCTTGGACTACTTCCATATACAATCTGCAATGGCGATTTACCAGTGCTCCTGTTGACAGAATTATTGTATGCAAATTATGCCTGTGGTAAAATCAAATCTCATCCTGTTGGCTTATCTCCGACCAAACATCTCAGCAAATTTTCTAAACTCCTATTCACCACCTCTGTCTATCCATCAGTTTGTGGATGATGTGATGAACTGAACTTCAAATCTGTCTTTAACTTCTTCCACAATGTACGCCAGAAATATCCAACAAACTTAGTGTCCCGATCTGAAACTATGGTCTTTGGCAAACCATGAAGTCTCACTACTTCTCTGAAAAACAATTCTGCTACATGAATAGCATCATTAGTCTTCTTGCAGGGAATGAAATGTGTCATCTTTGAAAATCTGTCAACTACCACAAAAATTAAATCGTGTCCCCGCTGAGTCCTCGGTAAACCAAGAACAAAGTCCATAATAATAATTCTCACCAACCAAAGAAAGGGTTTTATCACGACCAAAATGTCCAGCCAATCTTCCACTATGCTTCTCCTTAATGAGATTCTCCCTCATAGAGCTTTGTGGAATGCACAACTGACTCCCTCTGAATAGCATATCATCCTAAATGATGAAATCCAACCATTTCGTCCTGTCTAGAGTAACAGGTTCTGTA
The DNA here is from genome assembly GCA_027943335.1 of Chamaecyparis obtusa. Lineage (NCBI taxonomy): Eukaryota > Viridiplantae > Streptophyta > Pinopsida > Cupressales > Cupressaceae > Chamaecyparis > Chamaecyparis obtusa. The sequence goes on along the minus strand of BSBK01004696.1, from coordinate 153,628 downwards.
CAAGCTTTCCAAGCTTCACCAAAATCAGGATCTTCTGGATATAAATTCTTGAGTTCCTTGAACCCAACCACTTCAATCTGCATTTCTGTCAGCAATAGTTGCCTTCTGCTAAGAGCATCTACAACCCTATTAGACTTTCCACTCCTGTGTTTCAAAATAAATGTATAACTTTGTAAAAACTCAACCCATTTTAAATGTCTTTGATTCAATTTTTCTTGACTATTCAAATATTGCAAAGCTTGATGATCAGTATACAAAACAAACTCCTTAGGAAGTAGATAATGTCTCCACTTCTTTAATGCCTAAACTATCACATAAAATTTCTGATCATAAACAGAATATTTCCTCTTGGCATCATTTAACTTTTCACTGAAATAAGCAACAGGTTTACCTTCTTGGCTCATAACAGCTTCTATTGTAGTACCACTAGCATCACAATCTACTTGAAACACCTTATTAAAATCTAGAAGTGCTAAAACAGGTTGTTTTGTAACTTTTTGTTTCAACAATTGAAAACTCTTTTCTGCCCCATTAGTCCACTTAAACTCTTTTCTATCCCCTCTCATTGTTTCAGTCAAGGGTCCACAAATACTGCTAAAATTTCTGATAAACTTTCTGTAAAAGCTAGCCAAACCATGAAAAGATCTTACCTCAGTAGCACTCATTGGAGTAGGCCATTCAAGGATAGCATGTACCTTATCTGGGTCCATTTTTAGACCTTCTACTGAAACTAAAAATTCCATATACACTAACTCTTTCTTCACAAAACTGCGCTTCTTCAAATTAATCAACAATGTCTCATCTCTCAACTTCTCAAACACCATACGAATATGCATCATATGTTCCTCAAATGTCTTGCTAAAAATCAAAATATCATCTAGGTAAACAATGACAAACTTACCCAGAAATTCTTTTAGAACCTCGTTCATGAGCCGCATGAAAGTGCTCGGTGCATTGGTTAGCCCAAAAGGCATGACTAACCACTCATACAGTCCTTCATTTGTCTTGAAGGCAATCTTCCATTCATCTCCTTCTCTGATCTGAATCTGGTGATATCCACTCTTTAGATCTATCTTTGAGAAATACATAGCTCCACTCAAACAGTCCATAATATCATCCATTCGTGGCAATGGAAACCTATACTTGATTGTGATCTTGTTTATTGCTCTGGAATCTGTACACATCCTCCATTCTCCATTCTTCTTTGGTGCTAATACCGCTGGTACAGCACAGGGACTCAGACTCGCACAGATCAATCCTTTCTGTAACAGTTCATGTACTTGTCTGTTCAACTCCTCACTTTCTGCAGGTGTCATTCTGTGTGCTGCCTTATTCGGCAAACTCGCTCCTAGGATCAAGTCCATCTGATGACTGATCTTCCTGACTGGTGGTAATCCAACAGGCACGTTATCAGATACAATATCCTGAAACTCATTCAACAAATTTGCAACTTCTACAGGAACATCTTCTACTTCCTCTTTACCAGCTTTTGGAATTAAAGCAAAACATACATGCTCATGCCTCATACCATCTAAGAAATTTCTTCCATCAACAAAAGTTATCCTTGCATTACCACTTACCTTTTTTTCAGTCTCCTTCAATGGTTTTAGCTTGTATCACACTCCATCCTTTGTCAGGGAATAGGTATTCGCACGACCATCATGTACAACACATCTGTCAGACTGCCACAGTCTACCCAACAACATATGACATGCATCCATAAAGATGATATCACATAGTACCTCATCTTGGTACCCGCCGATCTTGAACTTTACCAGGCACTGTTCACTAACCAGAACCTTGTGGTCATCCTGCACCCAGGCAATCTGATATGGATGTGGGTGTTTCTGTCTCTTGAGCTTCAACTTTGTCACCATCTCTTCTGACACCAAATTGTCAGTGCTTCCACTATCGATAATCACATCACAGCATTTACCCTCACACTTGCATCAAGTGCGAAACAGGTTCCTCCTTTGTTCAAGTTCATTCTCACCACTCAGCAAGACTCTTCTGTTAATTAGCGTTTCTCCTCTTTCAGCATCTTCAGAATTTGATGATCTAGGATCTTCATCTACATGAGCAACTCTGGCCTGGCCTTCATTTCTCCTATCTGTTCTGTCTTGGCGCTGAGGACATTCAAATGCCTTATGACCTTCTTCTCCACAGTGAAAACATGTTCCACGGAAGCCCTCTCTTCCAGATCCTTGTCCTCTTCCTCTTCCTCTTTGATCTCTATTACTCTAATCTTGGAAATGATTGGAATTATTTCCTCTCTTATTCTAACTGCTATTGGCCTCATCCTTCTTTTTCGGATCTTCATTTCGGCCACCATATGACCGTCCACCAGATCGTCCACCGCGACCTCTTCCGTTTTATTTGCTCTCAAACTTCTTGTTCATCTTTTCATCTACTTTTAGGGTAAACTGGTATGCCTCTTCAATACTGTTCATTCGAACCAGATTCAGCTCCTCCTGAATGCTTGGCCTTAACCCATTAAGGTATCAGGCAACTTTCTCCTTATCAGCTTCTGCATGGCCTGTTCTGATGAGAAGTCGATAGAACTCTTCTGTATACTCCTGAACAGATCTTCCTTCTTGCTTCAAACTCTACATTTTCTTCAGTAGGTCAAGCTCATAATCAACAGGAATGAACTGTCACTTTAATTTATCCACCATCCGATCCCATCTCGTGATTTTCTCTTTTTCCATTCTATTTCGCTACAACTGAATCTCTTGCCACCATATCTTCGCATGACCTTTCAGTCTAGCCTTCGCAAATTTGACCCTATCAGGATCCTCAACATCTTCATACTCAAAATATTCCTCACACTCATTGATCCAGTCGATCAATTCTTCTGGGTTAAGATTTTCAAAAAATGTAGGAACCTCAATCTTAGGTCTTTTCCCAATCTTAGAAATCGCCCGAAAAAGTCTTTCTTCCTCCTGGTTCACAATTTCAACTTCTCCTTCTTGATATTCTTCTTCGGCTTGATCCTCGCTTTCGTCTCTGACATTAAGATTCATTCCTCTGCGAATCTCTTCTTGCAATGCTCACACTTGTCTCTGCAGCTCTCTAACCTCAGGTGTCACAGCACCAGCTCTTCCGCCACGTTCTTTTCATGGAGGTATTTTCGCGATGCGCGCTGAAACCCTAACCACGGTCCTGGTGCAAACTACCTCACAGTCGGCAATCTGTTTACACACTCAAGAAAACCTGCTCTGATACCACTTGATGAAGGGTGCTCCCTTTAATACCACAAACACATAACAGAAATAAAGAAACAACAACAATAATATGCAAGAACAAAAAATTGGCTTCTTATTATCTCCACAAATGTGAAATTACAAACTTTCAGAATTACTATATGCAAAGCCACATGGGCATTCCCTTACAATATTCTGTAGGACAAAGCCTCGAACTATTACCCAGATCTACTACCCAGAACTATTCTGAACTGCCTAAGACAATAATACAGCCTTCCTGATATAGGCAATTTTTCACTGCCTGGGAAGGTTCCAGAATTTTAGCCAATAAGGCCGACCAAACTTAGAATTATTTTATTTTACATTTTATTACATCATAGTCGACTCAAGATAACCTTTGAAACCCGAATAGAAATTTTGAAAAAAATTATTTTTCGCCAATTCAGGTGGCCCAACTTCTGAAGACCATAAGTCATCGCCAGTTGACCCGATCGGCTATTATAACCCTATTTCGGAAACGCCACGAAGTGCTCTACAGGCTTGACTTGTGCAAACGCCCGTCACTCAAATTTTTGACCTCATCCGAGGCCTCTAAAGCCTTCAAAACTGAGTTCAAAATTTTTGTACCCTGCTGCCAATACCGAAAATCTTCAATATCTTCCAATATACACCTGATCTAGCAATGAAACTTTACTGGCAGACTTATATGACCAAAATGAACCTCCAAGAAAAAAATTAGATCATTCTGAGCACATACGAAAATTACCAAAAATAGTAACTTTCCATAAATAGCAGCTCTGCACAAAATAGCTCTTATTGAATATAAAAACAAATTTTTTATTTTTTTTGGGTGATGTCAGATTGCTCTTACACCCAGGATGCTCCTGCATCAGAATGATCATCTTTTATATTCAATTTTTAGTTTTATACCTTTGTTCTTGTGGCTTGTAAATTTCACACAAAAAAAATAGCACTATAAGAAAAATAAATCAAAATTCTAATATGTTAACAATTCAAAACATAAAAATGTCAAGATATACAATTGTTGAGATAAGTTACAATTATATATGTACATAAATTTGAAAATAATTAGAAATTTATTTTTATATTAGAATATTCAAATAACAGTAAAAATTATAAAATTTTCAGATTATATTTATGATAAAAAAATAATATTAAAACTATCTAAGTAAATGACTTTGATCAATTTTTCCTTTTAAATCTCCATGGATTGAGGAAGAGAAAACATAGGCTCAATAAATAATTAATTAGTTACACTTCTTATTGTATTTGATAAAAAAAAGTGCATTAACCTTAATGTCTATAAGTAATAGTATACTAATTTTTTAATTATTATGTTTTATATAGTTATAGTAGAAGTAATAACTTTTTATAATTAATAGTAATGAAAGTAATAAATATAAGGAATGAGAATAATTATTTTAATTTGGAAAATTATTTAATTATAAATTTAAAGTTAACCAATAGTTTAAAAATAGAAATTTGGTTAGTGAATAAATTATTTCTAAAATATTAATTTAAGAAGAAGGAACAATTTTAATAATATTTTATATAGTTCATATAAATTATGTCAAATCATATTATTTAGTATTTTAAAATATAACTTATAATTATTTATTATATATTATTATCACTAATTCATAAGTTAATTAATATAAAATATATAATGAAAAAGTTAAGTTTATTAATATTTAGATTATAATTATAATTTATGTTATATAATCTAAATATATAACATCTAATTATAATACATATAACAAATTTTATTATTCAATTTAATATACATATAGTTAATAAATAATCTATATCCAAAACCATGCATTTATATTATAACATATTTTTAAAAATAAATATGAATTATTTTAAGGGCATGGTAAAGTATTTGCCCCTATAATATTGCGTGGAAAATTGTAATAGAGGTAGTGCTTCCACAAAATCCATGTATAAGAGGCTAAATTTTTAAGCCAATAGAAAAAAAAATGTACCTTAATCTTAATGTCTCTAATTAGGTCATCAGATAATTGATGAAGAAAAAGTATTTGATTATCGTCAACCTCAGCCTCCATTGAAAATAGACAGGGTGCAACTTGACCAACTTCTTACATAATAGATTGGTTGCGTAGAACCCCTCATCTATATAGTCTTTTCACTCCTAATTATATTACTCAACAATTTCTTCAAATACTTTTTTTTAACTATTGTTGATAGTTTAGACAACAAAATGAAAATATTCTTGTGATAACATAAAATATTATCTACTGGATTGAGGACACCACAATAATTCACTGCATATACATGATCAGAGCATAGTCCGGGATGGACTCGGGAAAATACTGAAAATCTAGTATTTAAGTATTTTGTATGTTTTAGTAAAGTGCAATTTTGAAGGTCTTTAGGGTATTTCAAGGCCTAGTTTGAGATTTTGGTTTGAGATTTATTGAGGACCTCCTAATTTTGATTTCCAATGTAGTAAATGGTTCACAATTTAGAATTAGGACTAGAAAGTTATGCCTTCTCTAAGTTGACCTAATTTTATATATAGTTTTTTGATATCTTTTATAGTTTTAATAGTTTAATGTAATAAATATTATGAGGACTCTTCATTTCATTTCAAAGAGGTTCCAGTGACTATTGGGATCTATCAGATTTGTATAAACTCCAATTTTGAATAGAATGGACCACTTTTTGTCTTGCAATCTTGTAGTTAATCTTCTTGGTTTTTACATTGAACTTAACAATATCGTAGGTATCACACCAGGTATTGTAATCTAATTTCATAATTTAGATCAATATGTCTCTTACCATTATTAGTATGAGAAGCTAGGAGATTTCTTATTTCGTCCTCTTGTTCTAATCTTCAATGATGGTAGATTTTGTTGTATTCCTCTTTGGTTCATCCTGAAATGGTTTTCAAATGTTTCTGATCATATTCCTTTTCTATTTAGGTAATGTATATGTTCATGTCTCATTCTAAACAGGTTTAATCTTATCATGGAATATCTCGATAGGGTGGGGAATGCTTATTTCTCCCTTCATTTCTAATCTTCAATGGTGGGAGTTATTGGTTTCATTTTGTTTTTGTTCTACACAAACATTGAATGAGATATTTTTCATCACTCTCCACATGTATTGGAGTCGATGTTGCATTTTTTGAAACTTTTTGTTGTTAATTGACATTTCTAAAAAAGTCTAATGTACTCTCAAATATGTGATGCTATGAATCTTATTTTGGAGTTCTTTGAATAATTCCTTTAAATGCTCACCTGGTAGCTACATCTTTATGACATGTGTCATTTGGCCTAACATATGTATTTTTCTACTAATACATGAATCAAGTTATTATCTACTAAATTATGAAACCATGTAGATGGAACTTTATTAGGATATTAAATTTAAATATTTTCATACCATTCAAGATATTTTGGTAAAAATATTTCTTATTACTTCTACTTTAATCATTTTTCCACATTTGTCTAAGTATGTTGAAGATAATTGTGATGTAATATGACATACTACCAAGTAATGTACATCATTCTTTTCCTCAACCATCTCAACTTTTTGTGATGTGACTCACTAAGGACTCCTCATTGAATCTGGGCTCTTGTTAGCTGTGACTAAAGATAGTTATTTTTGCTTCGTCATTTTGCTTAAGCCCCCATGGAATGCAATGACATTATTTTGTGCTTGAGGCATCTATATGTATTATGGCTTCTTTTCTATAGGTAATGATTTCCTCCTTTTGTAATATCCTCCCACCATTTATTTCTCAGGATAAGGACTCTATTTATGGCTTTTTTCCTATTGTTTGCATTTTGTACTTGTCCACTTTCATGGCTAACAATTTATTTCGAGATGTTTTTGTTGTTGTGATAGATGATATCCATCATGGTGGGTTGAATTGCATCACTAAAAAATTTGGGATATTGATTCACATCACAAATCCTAATTTGACTCCTCTATGGATTTTAGATTATTTTCAGGAGGATTATATTCATCCTCTTGTTGAGGATCACTATTCCATTGTCTAGGATGATGTACTTAGTTTTGTATCACTGGATGAACCTTATGCATTTTCAGGCTCATCATCTTCTGTGGATATTCTCGATGATGTTTCCTCTTCATCTTCATGGCCACATGAGTGGTATTTTTAGTTTTCATATTATTGTTTTGTTAGAATATATGCAAACTACTTTTATTTTACTAGTTTGGGGGCTGGATGGGTGCCTGATGTCATAAAATTTGATTTTCCTACTATTTGGATGAGATTCATACATTAGTCTTTTGTTACTATTTCTAATAAAATTTATGATCTTATGTCTTCTTCAGTATGTAGGAAGAAAATTTTACACTTGGAATTGCATGCACCCTAAAATGGTCACCTAGACCTTGGTCCCCCATTTAGCAGTTTATCAAATCCCTGAATCAATATTTTCAAAAATCAGCATTTTCAGTTTTATATCAATATACTTGATCAAGTCCTATTTTATCACTTTCGATTATTTGCCTTGGGCTAACCATTTTATCCTAAGTTTTTATTTAATTAAAAGGAATATTTCCTCCCCTTTTAATGAATAAAAAGCCCCCACTTTTCCTCTTATCCTAAGTTGCACAAATAAAGCATTATTCATATTTTATAAAAAGAAGAAAAAGTACTTTTTGTCTTATATGGACACAAAAGTCAACTCTTATTTTCTCATTGGAAGATATTTGTGCACATGGATTGCTCCTCTTTTATGCTCCACCCTTGATTAAGACTTTTTCCTCTTAATCTCTATCGTCCATTGTTTCTCTCTTCCTATAAAAGAAGAGCTATCTTCCTCATTTTCATAATAAATCTTTTTATGCTAATGTTATGCTGCAGGTTTTTTAGGTCACTTTGGAGCTTTTGAAGATTTGGAGAATTCTTGGCTTTTGCATCTACATGCTATTCTAGTTTCATTTCTTGCATTCTAATTTCATTTGTAATGGCATTCCTAACTTCATATTTAGATTTGATTTCCTTTATGCTTTAGATTACTTCATCTAGTTTAATTAGGAAGGATTTGTAACACTTGCATCTTTACTTTCATAGTTTAGTTTGTACTTTCATTTCCATAGCTTAGCTTGCACCTCTCATTTCTAGCTTGCATATTCATCTTAATCTAGTTTGCATTTGCATTTCATAGTGATTCTTGGAGATATTGACATTCTTGTCCTTGTCTTCATTTGCATCTCTCATTGTGTGGTTGACTAGCAAGGTCATTAGCTTAATAGCTCTAGCTAAGAGCAAATTTTAAATAATCTTGCAACTCCATACATAGAGAGCTCTAGGTTGCTTTCTAAGTTATCTCATTCATGGATTCCCTTGGATATAATGACTTAGAGAAGTGCACGATTTGAGTGTGTACATTTTTGGCACCCACTGTGGGGCAGAACATTATTGTTTTGTCCTTAATTTTTTGCATTTTCGTCAAATTTTAGCTCCATTTTTGGCTCTCAGGTTTTTCAGTCTCAGATTATCATGCGATAGTTTTCTAGTATCGCATGATAGTTCACGTATGGTGGCGCAATACTTTACCAGTTAAAGTATCACTCCATTTGAGACATTCTATCACTCTATTTGAGACATACTATTGGCTACAAGAACAGTGAAGTATCACCCAGAAATATATTATCGCCATAGTAGACTGCAAAACTGGAAAACTGGCACCCATTTTTCAAAAATTTTCACATACAATATCAAAAATTTAAGTGTGATATATCGTTGGAAAGATCTTGTCGAGCCTATTCCAAACATGTTGGTTTCATTTTCAAATTTTGCCATTTGATCAACTATTTTACTTACAGATTATCTAATTTTTGATGTGCTAACCATTGTGGGGCTAACAAGTTGTTCTTGTAGGTGCTCTCATTGCTTGATTATTTGCTTAAAAGAATGCATGTCAAAGCTTCAAATGCACAAGGGCAACTAACGGTTTTTGTAGGGCTGCCTAAAGCATAAAAACCCAATCAAGTGCTTGTTGTTTATTTCATTTCAAGTGTGTCAATTACTAGTTGTTTCATTTAATAGGAACATAATATCTTGTAGGAATTCTTGGGTGGTAGGAGAAGTATGCTCTTCACCCTTGTGGTGAACCAGAAAATCTTGACCCATCTTTGGATTTTGAAAGCAAGAGGGTAATTGAATCCTTTGCTTGGTGTGTTTGGGAGAAAACTTTGAGATAAGGGAGTACGCTCTTCACCCTTGTGGTGAAACAAAAACCTTGAACCTCACAAGTTGATACACTCTTTGTTTAGCTTTTTAGAATCCTTTAGCAGGCTTGCTCTTGAGAAATCAAGAGGAACGACCCAAGTGGGGACAAGCTAATAGCGAGCTATTCCAACCCACTTTAAACTCAAGGCTATCAAGGACACAAAACTTTGGTAGACATAGTACTTGTCTTCGCTTGATGTGAGTACTTGTGGGATTGTGACCATGAGGAAAATGTTGAGCAAGAATGCTTAAGGTACTCTTGTGGCCGTGAGGTCTGTTACTTGCCTCAAGGTAAGGAGTCCCTTTGGGGAGCAAGAGGGGTATTACAAATGGAAGCCCTTATTAAGAACCATAGATAGAGGCCACCCTATTTTTCTGCTTAACATCTTGGTGCAAGGATTGATCCTAGTGGACTAACTCAGATCACCCCAAGATTACTCACCATCTGTATTCATTTGGTTGTGTCATTGGCACTTCCATGACAAAGCCAATATCTATTGTGGGTAACCACTTTGTGTGAGGCAATGGGACATCAAGTGTGGGCCAAGTTGTTAAGTATTAAGCCATTGTCTTTTTAGAATAGCAAGTTCTTTAAGTGTTCTCATTGTGATATACCCGTGTAAATGTTCTTAAACAACAAACATCTCGGTAGTGTTCATAGGATTTTTCAATTTTGATATCACAATTGCTTGTCTTGGCAAGGTTTCTTTTGCCTTTGTTTCAATTTTTTGAAGACATGTTTGATTACCTACTATTTGCAAACCTATCAATTTACTGCTGTCACTATGATTGAGATAAAAAAAACCAACCCTCAAACTAAGATTTTTAGCACTCATTGGTCAAGAATCATACGACACTGGAATAGTATCGCTCCCTATCCTGGAAAATATTGCGCAATAGTTTGTCACAGGAAAACTATCACCCTGCTTGCCTAGAAAGTATCACCTGAGCTACCTGGAAATTATCACCCTGCTTAATGCAAAGTATCACCTGGTCTGAAACTGTCACCTGCTTAGCATGGAAACTATCACCCAGAATCAATTTGCCGCCCTGTTATGTCTAGTCTTCCTTGGTCAGTCCAGGTCAAATCTTAAGTGCTATGACATGTTGCTCAATATCCAAATGAATTTCAATGGTATCAAATTGCAAAAAAATGACTCTTAGTCTTCTTTCTTTAGCTTCTCCCATGTCTTCCTAGTCTTCCATTTTCATCCTTTCTCTTCTTTCTTCATGCTTCTTCCTAAATTCTTCATGTCTTCTTGATTATTTTCCTCTTATTTTCTAGTCTTACTTTTTTCTATTTTGTCTCTTCTATTCATTTCTTCTATGCTTGATTCCTTCTTTTCTACAACCATGAATTTCAACTACCTTGTTATGGAACCTCTCTTGAGAATAGATGATCTAGAACTCATTTCTCAATTTGAAGAGTATTATTCCTCCAAAAATCTTATGGGTGATAAATTTATGGCTGAAATAAAAGAAAAATTAATTGAATTAGATGCCTTTGCTAGGATCATAGACATGATCATATGACGACCTCCTTCTTCTAAACATTCTTCATCATCTAAGTCTTCTCATTCTTCTTCACCTTCCAAGTCTTACCATGACTCTTCTAGACATTATTCGTATTCTTCATTATCCAAGTCTTCTTCCTCCACTAGGTCTTCACTTTCCTCTTCTTCATAATCTCATTCCTCTTCTACTTCTCCCAAGAGTCTTATTCCTCAATATGAGCAATATAGTATTCCTTGTGATACCTCTTCTACGAAGAGTGACACACCCACCTTTGATGACTATGATGACTATTATGATGGCTATGATGATGAACCATATAGTCATACCTATGAAACCTCTATTCCTAAGAGTCATCCTAGTCGTGTGCTCGTGCTTACTAGAAATGAGTTGTCACATTGGATAGATCGTGACAGTGATCCATATGATTCTGATTTTGAAAGAGACTTTGATGATTTCTATGAACAATACCTAGATGATACATCTACTTCTATTGAAGAATATAAAATGTACCATGCTGATTTGAAATGTAAATATTATATGAATCATTCCTCTAAGAACATTCATGTTGAAAATAAATATTACACTCTCAAGCAAGATTATGTTAATGATGGACCTTTGTCTTGTGATGGTTCCCTTCCATCCCCTACTTCCTCCAATACCCATACATTTCCTAAAGCTTCCAAGTCTTCCAAATCTATCACAAATCCTTCATCCAACAAAGACCCTAATACTTTTCATGCGGTTCCCTATAGCTATCCTCAAGGGCTACCTCTTAAAGAAACTCAAGCTAACCTTCACTTGGCTGCAAATAATTTCAATAATGCTAAACCTAAAGATCCTAAGCCTTTATGCGATATAATGCCTAATTTAGCTAGTCCTTCACTATCTCTTCCAAATTCTTCCATAAAATTCCAACATGCTTCCTTGTCCTTAGAAGTGGCTCCATGTCAAGAGGACTCTAAAAATGATAAAGAAAAGAACATAAAGAAAGATCAAGATTAAGAACCCTCCATGTTATCCAATCCTGTTCATAGTATCTCTCATGCATTTTATGGTTCTTTTGATCCTCTACACCCCGTCTCATTCATTCCACCATGTCTTAAGTCTTTTCCTAAGCAAGATCAAGCTACTACTTACACCATTGAGTTTACTGACAATCAAAATAACCTTACTACACTTGCGCTTTCCAAAGATGATACTTTCATTAAGGTTATTGAAAATGGTGTTGTTACTTCCACTATTAAGCCTATTGAAAATCAAGAAAAAAACTATGTGCTTATGCTATCCAAAGCTCCTTGTCAAGATCAAAGTCTTTCATCTTCTTGTTCTATCACTCCATGTTCACTTTTGCTTCCAACTCTTCCTAATTCTTTGTAAGCTTTGAACAATCCTATCAAAGAAGTTTCTCCTATTCAAGATGTTCATGATCCTGTTACAAATCCTAATGCTCACTCTAAAGGTGCTGATGTCCTTGGTTGTCATATAGATGCTGATGAAGTTCATGATTATCTTTTTGTATCTTCCACGTCCATCCTTGGACCTCCTCCACCAATACTAAGGGCTTTGTTTCTTCCTTCCATCTTGGGCCCTTATGTCCCTTCACTTTCCTCTCCTAACTCTCCTAATTCAGCATCCATCTTGGGTCCTTACATCCCTCCATCTCCTATCTTTCCTCAAGATCAACATAGATGCATACCCTTGAATCCCTTTCATCCACTCACCCATCTAAACCAGTCATATCCTCCTCCTTCCACAAGTCCCAAGTCTTTTTGGAAGTAACTTGAATGTTCAATAAAATAAAAAGAAGCAATACAAGAATCCATAAAAAAAAAAAGATCACCATGTCTCCTCTAATCGACATGGAGACATTAAGTCAAAAGAGATATCTAAAAAGAAAACTACAAGACAAGTATGGGTTCCCAAATCCATCATTGAAGATATTATTTCTAAATTATCAAAAAGAAATAAAAATCCTAAGGCTATATGGATTCCAAAGTCTCTCTTGAAAGAGTCTAATATTGAACAAAAAGTGAATTTGACATTCAAGCTTTCAAAGGCTTCCACTTCATCTTCTTCCAAAAATATTCTTCCATTCCATGTGCCTGAACCACAACCTCTGCTAAGCATTCACCATATTCCTTCTCGTATTCCTTCATTCACATTTCCTCTATCTTCTCCCCACCCTTCAAGGTGTGTGTTGATATTGATCTTGCCTTCCTTTCCTTCATTATCCTTTTATGTTCTATCATTTTTCCTCATTTTCCTATTCCTCCTATCTTCCAACCTCACTTACTTTACATAAAACTTTATCCTCCATTTTTCTCTTCCATCTTCCTTTCCCTATCAACATCTTTGAGCATATCATTTTGAATCCTTGGAATATAATGGTTTATCCTTTCAAGGAGAATTATCTAAAAGCTTGCCTTCTTCCAAAAAAATGAAAAAATAAAAAATAAAAAATGTGCCTTGGTGGAAACCTAGAAATAGGCACCTTGGTAGCAAAAGTAAAGAGAAATACATTTATCCTATGGTGAAAACCACTCCCTTGTGGCACTTTGGATAAGTACCATGATGAAAATCTAGCAATCAGGCGTCATGCGTAGTTCTTCTACATATTTCATCAATTCCGTCTTCTCTCTTTGATCTTGACAATGTTGACCTATACACGAACATTTGGCTATCTTGTGAGCTATTTTATGGTGATCTTGCTTTCATTCCATTCATTTTTAGCCTTCATATTTATTTTCCCCATTCCTTCTAGCCTTTTTCTATCATTTTCTCCTTTGGTCTTGATCTAATAAAAAAGAGTAAAACACGATGCTATGAAGCCTCTTGACATGTCTACTCCTTTGGACTGCATCCTTTGCTTCTTTTGCATTACTCTTTTGTGACTTATCCTATGATGGTCTTTCATTGCTTGTCCAAATGTGCTTTACATGATAATTTTTCTCTAGCTTGGGTACTCTTGAGGAGTTTACCATTGAGGATTTCTTTCCTTCATTCTCCTTCATTCTCTTGTCTTGCATCTCTTCCACTAGCTTGCTAATCCTTCTTGTCCTCCACCTTGCTAAACATTGGGACTACACGATGTGATCTTGCTTGGGAGTTTGATGTCCATTCTGTCTGGGGGCATCCTTTGTACATACTTATTGATCTTCAAAAAATTTCAAAAAAAATTCATATATGATGCTCAAAAAATCATAAAAAGCATATAAAGTCTTGAAAAAAATATAAAAAAATAAAAAAAAGTACAAATTTAAAAAATTTAAAAAAATAGAAAAGTGCCTTGGTGAAAACTTGAAAACAGGCGCCTTTTTAGCAAAAAACACAAAAAATTAAAAAATCAATATCAAAAAATCTGTCAAGTGGTGAAAACTTGGAAATAGGTGCTACTTGAGGCCTTTGCACCCTTGTCTTTTAGCATGCGTCCTCGATACTTAGCCTTTCTCCATCATGCCTTGACCTTGTTGCCTCGGTTTGGAATTGGTCTTTGTCTTTGTCTAGGGGGCATAACTGTGCTAGCTTTGGTCTCTAGGATGCGTTGGTCTTTAGGACATCTTGCAAATAGTGTTTCTCAACACTCCCCAAATAATTTTTTTTTAACACTACCCTTGCGTCAAGTGTTTCTCAACACTTATCAATTATCCTACCCTACAGTTTAGCATGATATGATATTTCCACTAGCAGATGCGATACTCAAAGATTGATTCTATGACCTACACACACACACACACTTAAACACTTGACTCCCTAAGACTTGTTTGACTTTGTTTTACTTGTGTGTTGTCTATGATGATTTCTTTGATGAGTGTTCTCTTCCTATGATAGTTTTCCATGATGCATAGCTAGAAGACTGAGGGCATGAGGACATGTTTTATTGATTTTTCTTCTTGTGAGTATATTTCGTTGGTCCTAATTGTCATTAGCATTTATGCTTGATCCACTTGACACCTAGGCTCTACAAGGTATTATCCTTGACTATTTTATGCGAGTGCATTCTTATAGCCATCTTGACCTTCTTATGTCTTGATGCAAGCATAATCTTGCTATAGCAAATTTAGGTAATCTCACTGCACTAGTCATCTTGACCTACATGTCTTTGGTGCCTAGGTGGGATTCCCACATATCTATCTGATATAGATCATATTCATATACCCATAGTCATACTAGTGTGTATTGTATGATCTTGTGATGCTACCAATAAATTTTGATGATGATTATTAGATGTCTATTGGCGTTGTGACCTTGCAAATCAACCACTTTTCATAGTAGCTTGCATTCCTAGGTTCATGATAGTTTAGTTTTTGCACCTTGCATATGGAGAGAGCTCTCCCTTTATCTTTCACGAACTAGTCGGTCAACTGCGCTCACCTTTTCTTTTCTTGATCATGTCTTCCGCTCCTTATCTTTCACATCACATCCTTTTCAATGACCTTTTTCACCTCTTTTATAGTATTTTGACTTTTTGACCTAATTTTCAAAACACCTCAGAATTGCAAGAAAATTGCACCCATAGCTAATTTTGACGTCCTAGATCAATTTTCAGACTCGAAATTAAAATCCGAGTTAATATTGATAGTCAAAATTGCATTTCAAATTTTCTCCTTCTTTTGCGCAGTTGGCTATCCTTCTGAGGCCTGATCCTTCGATCTTCATTGGGCCACCTTTATTTCATCACCACCATCTCTTTCAACCTACTAGTCTTTCCTTCATTTTCATTCGCTTCATCTCTTTGAGGTTTGACTTAATTTTTATCCTATATCTTTTTCAGTCAAACTTAGTAAAACTGGGGCATGTCTTCACTGCTTGATGGTTATCCTATCATGTTTCATCTTCGATTATGATTTCTAGTGCTTTGATCAAATTTATCACTTTTTTGTTTCTCCTCTACCTGATTTCTATTTCGATTCCAAGGGGGCAGTACCTATCAGCTTTAATCTTTGATTCAGCTTTATCATTCAGTTCAGCCTGAGATTCTTATTTTGAGACTTGATCATCACTTATCAACAATAGTGTTGATCTTGTCTTTCGATTCTTATCTTTTATTTTGAGACTTGACTATCACTTAACAGCAATGGTGTTGGTCTTATCTTTTAGCCAGTTTATTTTTGTCCTGGCATGTTCTCAGAATGATCACACGTCTGGATTGTTTTGTGATCCCAAATCGATCTCACATTTTAATTCTTCTTTGACCACATGTGTTCCCAGAATGATCACACATTAGTCAAAGAGGGGAAAATGTATGCACCCTAAAATGGTCGCATAGACTTTGGCAATTATCAAATCCCATTTACCAATTATCAAATCCCTGAATCAATATTTTCAAAAATCAGCATTTTCAGTTTTATATCAATTTCCTTGATCAAGTATTATTTTATAACTTTTGATTATTTGCCTTGGGCTAACCATTTTATCCTAAATTTTTATTTAATTAAAAGGAATATTTTCTCCCCTTTTAATAAATAAAAAGCCCCCACTTTTCCTCTTATCCTAAGTTGCACAAATAAAGCATTATTCCTATTTTATAAAAAGAAGAAAAAGTACTTTTTGTCTTATATGGACACAAAAGTCAACTCTTATTTTCTCATTGGAGGATATTTGTGCACATGGATTGCTACTCTTTTATGCTCCACCCTTGATTAAGACTTTTGCCTCTTAATCTCTATCGTCCATTGTTTCTCACTTTCTATAAAAGAAGAGCTCTCTTCCTCATTTTCATAATCAATCTTTTTATGCTAATGTTATGCTGTAGGTTTTCTAGGTTTCTTTGAAGCTTTTGAAGATTTGGAGCATTCTTGGCTTTTGCATCTACATGCTATTCTAGTTTCATTTCTTGCATTCTAGTTTCTTTTGTAATGGCATTTCTAGCTTCATATTTAGCTTAGATTTCCTTTATGCTTTAGATTACTTCATCTAGTCTAATTAGGAAGGATTTGTAACACTTGCATCTTTCCTTTCATAGTTTAGTTTGTAGTTTCATTTCCATAGCTTAGCTTGCACCTCTCATTTCTAGCTTGCATATTCATCTTAATCTAGTTTGCATTTGCATTTCATGGTGATTCTTGAAGATATTGGCATTCTTGCCCTTGTCTTCATTTGAATCTCTCCTTGTGTGGTTGACTAGCAAGGTCATTAGCTTAATAACTCTAGCTGAGAGCAAATTTTAAATAATCTTGCAACTCCATACATAGAGAGCTCTAAGTCACTTTCTAAGGTATCCCATTCATGGATTCCCTTGGATATAATGACTTAGAGAAGTGCACCATTTGAGTGTGTACAAGAATCATCTAAGATACAACCAAATGTTTTCTTTGTGGCTCTTTCTAGCTAGTATGGTCTTTTTAACCAAGACCATTGTAAATTTCTTATAATTAATAAATAAATAGTTTAGTAGATCTTACCACTTTTACCAAAGAAAAAACATTATATATTATCTATGAAATTAATTAATAATGAAATCATTTAAATCGTAAAGACAAAGTCACAACTAAATTTCATTATATAATCTACAAAATAGATTTATAATAAATTTAAACTGCTTAATTGAATAGAAAAATTCTTTAAGAATTATATTTGACAAATAAATATATTTTTTAATTAAATATTTTAAAGAAAATGAAGATTCTTAGTGCTTATAAGAGCTAGAAAATAACATATGGACACTCTTCGAAGAAATATTAATCTAATACATGTATTGACATGTATAACATTAATGCTTGATATAAATAATCATCTAGATAGATGGTCTTCTTTTTTCATTGAATGCTAAATGTTTTGATATTGGATCTTGAACTTGTCAAAGCACATGTAGGTAAATTAATATTTATAAAAATCCATGCTTCCCACTAAATACCTTGGCATAGATATCTATGATATAATCAAACAAGCATCCTATTGAAGATGTAATGAGTATAAATTAAGAAATTCTTTCACAAAATACTTTGGTTGTTTCATATTCATGCTTTCATATCTATCATTAACAAAACCAATATATGAAGCATTTTTATTTTTCCTCCAAGAAGTGATGGGTCATATTATATGTGAGTAGTAACACGTCCAATTTAACAACTTCTTTGCATCTCTTGATTTATGACACCCTAATGATGGAACATAGAGTTGATTTAAAATATTGATGCTAAAAATAGACCTACAATCTAAACTAGAAGCCACTCAATTCCAATTCTACTTGAACTCTATATAACTTTTTTTTGTTTGTAATAATTTATTTAGAAAAAAAGTACAAATGTTCAAAATAATTTGTTAGTATCTAAACCCTTATTAACATTGGATAAAGGAATTAGAAGCATGTATATTAGAAAGAAAACATTGATAAATAGACACCATACACTATTTAAGTATAGCTTTACAAGATGCACAAAAAGAACATTCATAAAAATAGATTTCATTCATTTAACATATTTTTGATTAAAATATATCAATATGAGTGAAAAAAAATATAAATCTAAATATGAAAAAATGCCAAATAGATACACTTGCGAATAAAGTCATCAATAATTGGATAGAGCGTAACAATAACCTTTTTTCCTTATTGTTTGTTCTTCTCTAAATGTGGTCTTATCAACTACAATCATCACAACAAGATGCCCATTTTTGACAAATAAGGCTTTCAAACATCACATTCAGATTATACAATGCCATCACAAAGGTACTGCTAAATCACATGGCATGGGACTGATAGTAGATTTGGTGAATGTAGTTAAAGTATTTGAAGAGATAGAACAAAATCTTGTAGCCCTCACTATGATTGCAAGGAATCATTTAGGGCATGTTTGGTTGCTGGAATTAACCTGGAATAGGAAAACGGGAATAGGAAAATTGAAATAAGTTAATTCCAATTTTGGTTCAAAATGAGAATTAATCTGATTCCAGGTTCTGAGAGGAATCAAATTAATTCTCATTTTGGACCAAAATTGGAATTAACTTATGCCAATTTTCCTATTCCCGTTTTCCTATTCCAAGTTAATTCCAATAACTAAAGTGGGTTTGTTGAAAAGAGTTTTGAAAATATCAAGAACATGCAATGGAAGACTTGGAAGCAAAATTATTTTGCCTCTATGCTATTGAATACTGATGTAAAAAATGAACTTTTGAATCAAACATAGACATATATCCAAGCTTAATGGTTGTGGATTTATTGTTTACATCCCTATTATCATTAGAATACTCATGTAGATATGTATGCAAAGAGTGGCAATCAAAATAGGGCACATGAATTTTTTGGAAGCACGTCTCATAGAGATGTGTGCAAGTACACACTAGACACATGGTATTATTGAATGCAACTAGTGCATAGGTTTTTTTCAAGGAAAATTAGATTTGATAATAAGAATTTGGGAAAATTTCAAAAACCTTATATTTATACCAAAATCCTAAAATTGTGCATTACACCAAGATGGAAATATCAACAAAAGAGGTCGCAAAAATTCCAAAAGACCTCAAAATAAAATACAAACACAACAATCCATACTAAGCATGCCAAGAATAAACACTGCTCAAACCAATCTCAAGCATAAGGACAAAGAGAATTCAAAATCATCTACCTGACAATTTGAATAGGTGACATAAGTGCTAATAATCACGACAAGGAATGATGATTAGGCTAGGTCTAGAAAGATTGGACCTTAATCTAGTAGAGAGTCAAAATCATCCCATACTTGCGAGTTCCATTAATTACTAATTATTCTTCCATTAATTAAATAATTCTTTAATTACTCATTTTAAATCCTTCTAAATCTAATTTTTACATCATTTAATCATTTCTCTAATATTAATTAAATAATTAATATTATTTGATTAATTAATCTTAACTAAATAGTCTTACTATTTAATTAAATTCAATCTCTAAAATTCCATGATTTAAATAATCACCTTTAATTATTTAAATTAGCTAATAATTCCTCTAATTAAATTAATTTCTAACATTAATTTAATTTAATATCATTTTTCATTTAATTTAATTTCTAATTAATTTTATTTAATTTTATCTTTCTCAAAAATGAATGTATAACTCAATTCAAATCTTTAAATCTCTCAAAAAAATAAAAACATCAAACTCTTGAGTTCTAAAAATCTTGAAAATGCAAAAATCCTCTTTAAATAAAAATTCATCTTTAAATAAAAAAATCAAGTTTAAATAAGAAATAAATTTTAGAAATTCATTATTCTCAAAATCATAAAATTCTCCCCAATCCTTATCTTCTCTTCCTTTGAGCTCAATTTAGAAGTAATCCTCTTTAAACAAAAAAATATCTTTAAATAACAAAAAAAGAATTTTAAATAAGAAATGAATTTTGGAAATTCATTATTCTCAAAATTAGAAAAATCTCCTCAATCCTCATCTTCTCTTCTTTTTATTCTAAATGAACTCTCTACTTTTGAGGTCAATTTGGAAGTAAGCCTCATCTTTGAAAGGTTATCCAAAATCTTTTAGTTCCTAATTATCGCACTCGTTAGTTCTAATTTTCTCAATTCAATCTTGACCTCTCATCCAATCCTAAATATCTATATGAACCCCCTTCAATATCCTTTGAAGGATCCCAAAAACTTTGAATATCATTGATCTTATGGAAGTTTTCATCTAGAAATCAAGTAATCAATTAGCAATTAATTCTTGAATCTCTAATTCGAAATGCTACTAGAATCAATTTTTAGTACCATCCATAAACTCCTACATAGTGTAGAGAAGCAATGGAGGGAATCGAGTTAAGTGTTGGTAACTGTATTTGATTGTTTCATTTTTAGTTGTGTATTTATATATGATTGTTTTTATTATTTTATATGGAAAATATTTATTACATTAATTTACTTTGATTAGTTTGGTGCTAAGTTAACCTACTTTTTTGAGTCTATGAAGAATTCCTACATACATTTGGTGAACTTAATGTGATCATGCTAAAAAATATGATAATTTTTTCTTCAATTTTGGATGGAGGTTTTCCTTGTTGATTTGTTGTTGCATGCAGGAGTCAAGAGTCTAACTTGTGATCTATGCAGGGTTTCTTGTCTTATACATGAAATTGTTCATAATTTTTGAATTTTCATTTCTTTTGATCAATTGATACAATGGATTTGAAATGAACAACTTGTGTGTAGCCTAATTAGATGGATAAGTGAGCTAAAAATTGCACATAGTCTAATTTGGTGGATTAATAAACCTAACAATTTTCACCTAATTTTAATTAAGAAGGAAAAGCACAATAATGTTTATAATTTTGGTCACATTTCCTTTCTTAATGGGCTAATGAATAAGAAATTTTATATAATATGCCTAATTAAGACATTAATTGCATTAATTTCTTTTTTTTCTTGCACGCCATTCATTTTTGTTTGCATGTTTTTTTTTTCACTTGAATGTCATTCTTTTTTGTTTACATGTTTTTTTTAATTGCATATCTTTCCTTTCTTCTCGCATGTCATTATTTTTTGTTTTCATGTTTCTTTTTTATTGCATGTCTTCCTTTTTTGCTTGCATGCCATTTCTATTGATTTTGTTTAATTCCTTTTAATTGCATGTCTTTCTAATTAATTTCTAAGATTAGTACTTTGAGGTTACTAATCTGGCTATTTTTACCTTGTCGCTTTCTAGAGAAAAGAAATCGCTTGTCAAAGACCCTCATTTTTTCCTTAATCATTTTCACGCAAGTTGGGGGAAATAACTTAAAACTATTGATGAATATTGGTTACAAGGGTAGCTTAATTGTCTTTTCCTACTTTCTTTTTCAAATATTCAGTTTTTAGCTTTAAAATGAACATGTTCTTTCTATACATAGTTCAATTGGCACATTAATAATTGAATAGAGATCTTGTGTATTTGGCATGCTTGTGCATGCGTACAGTGGTCCTATTGCAAACAAACACTATCCTCTCCATTGGATCTTGTGGTCCTAGGGGCAAGAGAGAAGTGTTAGAGACACTCAATTTTCATTTTTTGAGAGTGACCTTTTGTGGAAAAAATGTAGTCAACCCAAAGGATGACCCAAGGTATAATAGATAAATCTAATCACTTCTGAACATCTATATATGAAATATGATTGTGATTAATGTTATAGTCAATTGGTGTGAATTTGTTATGCCAGTCAAAATTTCCCTCATTATTTGTGTGAAGTGTTAAAATCTTTTATTGAAAGATACCAAACACCTTGATTTAAAAGGCTTAGTAGAGATCTCCTTTCTACTCATTTTTAGACTTGATGTTACTATACGTGAATAAATATTATATTTTTTATGAATAATAGCCATATTTAGTAATATAAAATGTAAGGTACCACTATTCACAAAAAAATATAGGAAGATGTAGGATCACCCTCATGACTAAAATGAACAACACTAAAAGAAAAAAAAATAGATGAATCTAATCTCTTCATCCATACAAGAGCCATATAAGTCTAGCTTTCATACTAGTTTTGGCTAGTGGGTTATACAAAATTTGATTTGACTTTTTTAATTTATAAACATAAGAAATATTTGACTATATTTGCTCACCTAGATCTAGAAATCCCCTAAACCTATACTTGATGAATGATCAAAGATAAAACTATCATAACGAAGTTAATACTGATAAATGAGAGTTTTTGTTCAAGGGAAGTAATTGGTGACTTTCTTATTTTTCAAGTTGGGTTGTTTTAAATTTTTATTTTTTTATTTATTCCTATAAAAGAATATATGGCATGCATAAGCTTCTTTTAAAAATTAAAATCTTGTGATATTTCTATGAGGATTTAAGTACATGTGGTTTTTTGGTTAAACTCATTGACCCGTGTTTCATGAGTAGTAGTTCACATGAACCCATCTAAAATTCGAATGAATGGAACATTTAATAATAGTTGAATCTAGGTGATGGTTGTAATTGTTAGAGTAGTCATATTATAGCTAATAATTAATTTATTTAATTATTAGTCTATTATTCTCTACACTTAAGTTAGACTTAGGCATCTTATTATTCTTTAGGGTTTTCCCTTTTACGGTTTTGTGATTCCTTTTATAAGGATTCACCTTTTTGTATTTCTTAAGAGATTAGAATATCATTTTTAATATTGTGTATATGATGTCTCTAGCTTTTTGGCCTCCATAGATTTTTCTTGCCTTCTGTGCTTTGCTTCTTCCATGTGACAGGGTTATGCATGCAGGTGTTCTTAGGAGATTAGTCTTTCACCTAATCTAACAGTAATCACCTAAAATTGGTCTAGTAGAACTTGAGCCCCCCTCTTGATCAAATCATCTATTTACTAGACATAATTGTGCACAATAACCTTTAAAATCCCATTTGCATAATTTAATAAAAAATAAAAAAATTTATATCAAGCTTGCATATTTATTTAATTTCTAAAACCTTACTTTTAATATAAAGTCTCTACACTTTTTTTAAAAGAACACATTCACATGTGTGCACCCACTTAATGTTGATTAATTAACAATTGAAATGGATTTGTGATTACAAATACTATTTTGTCTTATTCTACCTAACATCTATTTTTTCCTCTTTATCTTCACCACTCATCTCTACCTAACCTTGCATCTCCTTTTATCTACTTTTTCCTCTTCATCTTAGCCACTCATTCTTTTGCCTCTTAATCTCCACCCTCCATTGTTGACGCAATTCCTTTAAATGGAAGCTCTTTCTTGGCTCAAGGGTTCCATCTTGTTGTGTTGGCATTATTGCATCTTAATTTATAATCTTGTTTTCTCTCTTAGATTTGAATTCTTAAGATATTAGATCTCTCATTTCTTAGCTTAGCTTCATTTCTAGCATAATATTGCATTATAAATCTGGTTTATTTCTTGCATTGCTTCAATAGATTTAACTCTTGCATTCTCATTCTATCATACTAGTTTCTTACATATATTTTTAGCTTAATGTGTCATTATTATCTTGCATTCTTGCATCTTAGCTTCATTTATTGCACTTGAATCATCCATTTTGGAGTAGTCAAGTCACCAACCCTCTATGCCAATTTGATGAGAATCATGAGAAGGATTAAACTCACTTCAACTAGGAAACTATGAGCCACTTCTTGAGATCTCCTCTTCCATAGATTTTCTTAAGTGTAATGGTTCATAGAAGTGTGTCACACTTTTGATCAAACATATTTGGTGCCCACCATGGGGATTGACATCTATTTTTAGATCCATTTCTTGCACTTTCGGTTCTTTCCTATCGCAGGTTCATTATTTTTTTTTTCTAAGCTAAAGAATCGTACGACATTTCTTACTATACCTAGGTGGCATTCAAGTATACTGTTAGGAAATTGTTTTAATTTTCTGGAGTATCATTTCGCCTTTCAGAGAAATGTCACCTGCTTTATAGAGAAATATTTCCCAGACTTTATAAGGTATATCGTATCATTTAGAAATGTCATTCTTCTTCTGTATAGTATATCGTATGATTTTCTAATAGTAAGATTAATTGTATCCTAAAAATAAATTCTATCACAGTCCAAGTTTTATTCGAGATTACTTAATTTTATTGCATTTTTTAATTTTGTGATCTTCTAACAGTGACTAACAAGTGATCTTGCAGAGTTATTGCTTCTATTTGCATATGTTTTTTATGCTCTAACTTGTATTTTTGTATGATTTTCTTGTCAAAGAGATCAATTCCTTCATGACTACTAATTCTTTGTGATGTAGGATGCTTTCCAAAGACTTTATCTTGAAACTAATAATGCTATTTGTCTTGTAGGTTTCCTTGGAGATATGAATTAAATTTGTGTTTGCTTACATTTGATTTCTAGGCACCTAGCTTAACTAGAAGGCTTATTTTTTGTGATTGGTTGGGTAGTAGGAGAGTATGCTTGTTTCCTTCTAGGAAAATTAGAAATCTTGACCTACTTAGTTTATCACTTGCAATTAGTCTTGGGTAAATGAACATGTGCTTAATTTGATTGGGAGACACTATAGAGTAGGAGAGTATGCTCTTTTCCTCATGGAAAATTAGAAATCTAAACCTCCACTAGATATCCAATGCTTTCTTGCATTTACCTTTAGAGGGCCTAACAAGAGAGCAATCTTTTGCGAATGACCCAAGTGGGGAAGAAGCAAAGCCAACTAACTCCTCCCCACTATTATCAAAATATTCTTTCAATCCAAAGATAGAAGACTTGGCTAATTTCTATTCCTTATGCTTCTTCATGTGTAGGTACTAGTTGCCTAAATCTTGCTAAGAAATACTACACTTGATTGGGCTCTTGTAGCACCTTCTTGGTCTAAATCTTGTTTACAAGACTACAAGAGAAGTATATTCACTTTGTATAGGGATGAGATGTCTAAATATTGCTTGCAAGACTATGGATCTTAGGTGCTTGTAGGGTTATAGGCCTTAATTTCGCTTGTGAAACTACATGGGATGGTCATGAATGAAGACTTTTACTAAATACCTTAGGGCTTATAAGCTATTCTTTTGGTTGTGTGGCTTCCTTTGTGCAAGGATTGATCGAAGTGGAATTTACTAGGATCATCGCAAGACACTCACCATATTTACTCCCTTGGATGAAAATACATGATAAAGACAACACCAATTTGTGTGAGGCAATGGGGTATCAAGTTGTGGGCAAAGGTTGAAGCACTTCCTACTCGACCCTAGGTAGTTTTCTTGATGTTCTTTCTTGTGCTAAGACTTGTGAAAATATTTGTTGAACATACACTTGGCATGCTCGACAATTTACTAGACCTCACATATGCTTGTATCCACAAGGTTGTTTTGTCCCTTGCTAGATTTTTTGAAGACTATTTCTTGATTCACATTTTGTTTTTTTTAATTCACATTACATGCTTTTAAAACAAACGTTGTCTAGGAAACACTCCAATCTTGTTAATCATCTATTCAACCCTTTGAAATCAAACTTATGGAAAAAAACTAAAAAATTGTCAACATTGCTTCTCCATTGCTATCCTTACCTCATCTCATTATTTGGTACATTCGAGTATGTTAGGAATTGCCTCTAGCTAGAAAATATCACTTTGGTCTCTTGACTACATTCTTGGCTAGTAGAATGCTCACTTGTCCACCATCTTTTTTATTATATCTCTTGGAGGCTCTATCCAATCTCTTTCTTGTTCACAAGTGTCATACATAGGTATCTACCTGAAGCTTGGACTCCTTATGGAAATTTATCTTTACTCTATATATCTTACACTTTTTCACTTCCGACAAGTGAACACTCTTACTTACCTAGCTTGAACATTGATGCAACCTAATTTTATTCAGAAACCAACACCATAGAAAATCCATGAAAAGAAAGATGATTTTAGAATCCACAATTATTCATTATTCCTTCAACTGTTCTCTCTATCTTACAATAACATAAAAACACTAATTTAACCAAATTCAAAATTACCATTTTTTGTAGATTTTCACAAAATACATTTTTGCCATTTTTGATAATTTTGAAAATGACTCCTAAAAAACTGATTTTTTCCCTAAAGCTTCCCTAAAATAAGATAAGAATAATTTCCAACTAATCTTCGAAACTAGAAACAAGATTTTAGAGTTATTACAAAAAACAACTTTCTAAAAACTCATAAAAAATACTAAAAGCCAATTTTGGATGCCTTAAAAAACTTTTTGGCTCCCAAGCTAAGCTCTGTTGGAAATACAAATGGTATCTCCTGAGGAATCTACCTGTAAAATTTGAGCCAAAATGGATAACTGAGTCAAAAGTTATGACTATCGAAAGCCCCTGCATCATTCTCCTTTGGTTCAAGAGAATGCAGCTCCTGCAAGTTCATGTCTTCAAAATTTTGCAATTTTTCTAGATCCAACTTCTTCAATTCCCACTCTGTGACCCATGTACTATCTTCTAGAGCTAATCCTTTCCATTGTACTAGATACCTTTTGTATCCTCCTTGGCGAGTATGAACAGTTTTCCTATCTAAGACTTGCACAACCTCTTCCTTTTTTTTCTTCTGGGAATCATCTACTGGCAATTCATTTCATTCTCACTACCTGTAGCATGATCTTGACCATGGAAGGTATATAAATCAGAGACATTAAAAATAAGAGAGATATCAAGACCAGCAAGTAAATCTACCTCATAAGCATTGTCATTTTCTTGTGAATTGTACCAATTTTCTTATATTTGAGCTTATGATATGTCCCTATAGGAAATATCTCCTTTTCTAGATAGACCATCACTAGATCACTTGCATTGAAAACCTGATGCCTCCTACTAGAATTTGTCGCAGCATTGTACCTCTCATTACTTTCCTGCAACTTTTTCCTTACTTCTATCTGCAACTGGTGCAGATGTTCTGCAAATGCTTATGCATCATCATTAATTCTATCACCCAGTGGAAACTATACCAGATCTAGGACTCCCTGAGGATTCCTACCGTAAATAGCTTGAAATGGTGATTTTCCAATGGATCTATTCACTGAACTATTATAGGAAAATTCATCCTAGGGTAATCCCAAATCCCATTATTTTGGTTTCTCCCCTACAATAAACCTCAACATATTTCCCAAAATTAAATTGACCACTTCTATTTCCCCACCTATTTGTGGGTGATAGGCACTACTAAACTATAACTTTGTTCCCATCTTCTTCCATAAAGTTTGCTAAAAATAACTGAAGAACTTGGTATCCCGATCAGAAGCGATGATTTTTGGAACACCATGCAATCTAACAATCTCTGGAAAGAATGACTCTGCCACCCTGGTAGCATCACTAGTTTTCTTACAAGAAATGAAATGAGCCATTTTTTTATAATCTATCAAAAACAATAAAAATAGAATCTTTACCTCGCTGTGTGTTTGGCAGCCCCAATACAAAGCCCATGCTCAAATTTGTCCACGGTTCTACTGGTACATACAATGGCATATACAATCCTATATTTTGTGAGTGCCCTTTCGCCACTTGACAAATTCTACATCTCTCCAAAAATCTGGCTATGTCTCACTTCATCTTTGGCCAATAGTACTTATCTGTTACCAAGTCTATTTTTTTATCTTTCCCAAAGTGTCGAGCCATACCACTGCTATGAAATTATCTAATGATATTTTTCCTCATTGAGCCAATAGGAATGCGTAACTATTTTCCCTTGAATAAGTAGCCATCCTACAAAATATATTCATCTTGAATGTTCTCAATTTGTTCAGGTGCTAGATTTTTCAACTGGTCCACAACATCCTAGAAATCAGTGTCAGACTCATACAATTCTTTTATTGCTTCAAAACCAATTACCCGATTCTCCATGGTGGTCAAAAATACTGCATGCCTACTCAAGGCATCTCCGACTTGGTTTTTCTTCCTTGATTTATGCTTCAAAACAAAAGTGAAACCTTATAGAAAATAGACCTACTTTGTATGTCTACTATTTAATTTCTTTTGTGTGTTCAAATATTTTAAGACAATATGGTCTGTAAACAACAAAAACTCCTTGGGTACCAGGTAATGTTTCCAATGTCTCAAATCTTGCACAATTGCAACGAAATCAGTGTCCTAAGTTGAATAATTCTTCCTTGCATCATTTAACTTTTCACTAAAAAAGAAATGGGTTTACCTATTTGGCTAAGCATAGCTCCAATTCCCACATGTGAGGCATCATAGTCCACCTCAAATAGTTTATCAAAATCTAGTAAGGCTAGTATAGGGGCTTCAGTGACCTTCTTCTTTAGATTCTATAAACTTTCCTCAACTTCTTTTGTCCACAAAAATTTCTTACCCTTGGTGCAATCATTTATGGGGGCTACAATTCTACTAAAATTATCAATGAACTTTCTATAGAAAGTAGCTAACCCATGTAAGCTCCTCACCTCTATTATGGTACATGGAGGAGGCCATTCAAGTATGACTCTAACTTTCTCTATATCTATTGTGACACCATCTACAGAAATGATGAATCCTAGGAAAAACCAAACTCTTTTGCATGAACCCTCACTTCTTCAAATTGGCATAGAGTTTCTCTGCACTCAACACTCCCAGTATGATCCTTGGGTTCTTTATATGTTGTTCCTTTCTTTTTATAAATATTAAGATATCATTAAAATACACAACAAATTTACCAATGCAGGGTCATAACACAGTATTCATCAGCCTCATAAAAATGCTAGGTGCATTTTATAAGACAAATAGCATGACCATCCATTCATACACACCATCTATGGTTTTGAAAGTTGTCTTCCATTGATCTCCTTCTTGGATACAAATAGATAATAATACCCACTTTGTGGATCAATCTTAGTAAAACATGTTGCTCCTGTAAGGACATCCATCATCTCATCAAGACAAGGTATAGGAAAGTAATACTTGATGGTCAACCTATTGATTTCTTGACTATCTATACACATCCTCCATGTGCCATCCTTCTTTGGGGTTAGTAATGGTGGTACTACACATGGGCTCATAATTTCTTGTACTAGACCTTTCATTACAAGTTTTGTCACTTGTTTATTTAGTTCATCATGTTGTGTCAGGCTCATCCTATAAGCTTCTTTATTGGGAAGACTTACTCCTGGAATAATATCAATATTATGTTGGATATCTCTCTTTGGTGTAATATCATTAGGTAATTCCTCTAGAATAACATCAGATAATTCTTCCAATATCATAGCTACTTCCTGTGGTATTGACAAGTCTTCCGCTTCTCCTTTCCTCACTACCAATATGTAAAAACACCATGTCACTTTTAGTTCTTTGACAAGCTCATTTTCATATAGAAAATTCTCACCCTTCCCAAAATCCTTTAGAGGCAACAATATGATTTTGGATTTATCCTTCCAAAAGGTACATGTATTCTTTGTGCCATCATGAATGACTTTCCCATCAAACTTCCAAGGCCTTCCTAACAAGATATAAAATGCATCCATCAGAATGACAACACACCACACCTCATCTTTGTAGATATTTCCTATGGAAAATGTAACAAGACACCTCTTATCTACTGTAACTTCATTCCCTTCTTAAACCATGGAATATGGTAGGGATGAGGATGCCTTTCACACTAAAAATTCAATTTGTGTACCATTTATTTGGAAAGCATATTCTCACAACTACCTCCATCAACAATTACTTGACATACCTTTCCCCCTGAAGTACACCTTCTACAAAATATGTTAGTCCTAAGCCATGAATCATCATGGGAATTTTCCTCCACCTTTTCTTTTTTTGGAATTATCATTGTCCTCCTTATCATGAGACTTTCCCCTACATCTGGAGTTACCTCTTGTTCTTTTCCTTCAGCCTAAACTTGAACTAGATTCAACCTAGGTGGTCCCCATTGATTCCAATCTTACATGTTATGATTATAACACTCAAAGGCCTTGTGGCCTTCTTCTCCACATCTGAAACAAGTAAAAGGTCTTCTTTGACCTTTACATCCTCTACCACTACCATAACCTCTACCTCACTGGAACCCCCTTCCTCTTTGTTGATTTGATGGAGCCTCGCAAGTTTCTTCTTGGTTTTCTACTCCATGGGATGATTCTCCTCGATCATAACTTGAACCTCCACATGACGGGGATGATGTGCCCCTCCTTACTCCTCTATTCCTCTGGAAATATTGTTGGCTCTACTTTTGTTCCTCTTTCAAGGCAAGCTGGTATGCCTCTTTCATGCCAATGATTCGGTGCATGCTTAATTCATCCTGAATAGATAATTTCAACCCATTAACATACCTCACAGCCATATTCTAATTATTTTTATGGGGATCCACTCAAATGGATAGTTTTTAGAACTCATTTGTATAGTCTTCTACAATAGATAGGTTTTTCTTCAAATTTTGGAAATTTTGAAAGAGGGTTTGTGTGTAATCTACAGGTAAAAATTTACCTTTCATTTTCTTCTCCACTTTCTCCCATGTCCTTATTTTATTTTATTCTTTCCCTTTTGGGTTATTTCCTTCTGCAATTTGTTTACCTTCTTTCCCTTTTAGCTTTGTGCAAACAAATTTTACCTTCTTTTCCCCTGTCATATGTTTCCATTCAAAGAACTTCCCCATGTTGTTTAGCCCATCTATCAACTCCTCTAGTTTAACACTACCTGTATAGTTAGATACTTCCACTTTGATGCTGCCATTTCTTCCCTCTAGTGCCCTCAACATCCTTTCTTTAAAAGATAGCTCATTTTCTTCCTCTCCCTCTTCTTCATCTTCCACATGTTGTTCAATTTCGCTTCCATTATTTTCTTCATCATTTGAAGTCTTAGCTCTTGATTAGAAAGTCTTTCTGTAAGTTTTACAACTTGTCTCTGGAGCATTTGCATGTCCCTTTGCATCTTC
Source organism: Chamaecyparis obtusa (assembly GCA_027943335.1). Lineage (NCBI taxonomy): Eukaryota > Viridiplantae > Streptophyta > Pinopsida > Cupressales > Cupressaceae > Chamaecyparis > Chamaecyparis obtusa. The sequence goes on along the minus strand of BSBK01004696.1, from coordinate 122,425 downwards.
ATGTTACCTCTTCCTCGACCTCTCCCAGCCATCTTCCTGCTCTGATACCAAATGATGTAACCCAATTTTATTCAGAAACCATCATAGAAAATACATGAAAACAAAGATGATTTTAGAATCCATAATTATTCATTATTCCTTCAACTATCCTCTCTATCTTACAAAAACATAAAAACACTAATTTAAACAAATTTGAAATTACCATTTTTGGTAGATTTTCATAAAAATCCATTTTTTGCCATTTTTGGTAATTTTGAAAATGACTCCTAAAAACTAATTTTTCCCCTAAAGCTTCCGTAAACGAAGATAAGAATAATTTCCAACTAATCTTCAAAATTAGAAACAAGATTTTGAAGTTATTACAAAAAACAAGTTTCTAAAAACTCATTAAAAATACTAAAAGCCAATTTTGGAGGCCTAAGCAAACTTTTTAGCTCTTGAAAAAGTGTCAAAATGGCTCCCTACTGAGTTGAGCTTTGTTAACAATCCAAATGGCATCTGTTGAGGAATCTACCCGTAAAATTTCAGCCAAAATGGATACCCAAGTCAAAAATTATGACTATTAGAAGCCCTTGCATCAAACATCAAGTCATCATAAGTCATCCTATTTGGATTTTGACAACCTTCTTTCATGCCAGTCAAAACTATATCTCAGATTTGTGAAGGAAAAAAACTTGAAGTTATCTTTGACAACTCAACTAATGAAGGTCTTGTACCTTGGAGTTTCAAACCCTTTAATAATATCTCTAGCGAATCTACTCTATCCTCTCCTAGCTTGACACATAGCATATCTTACACTCCAACCACAAATGAACAAAGCAAGAGGATTGAGGAATTCCTAAAACAACTAAGTGACAAATAATTTGGACAATAAAACCAAGAGAATCACAACTCTAGATATGGCTCTCATGATAACTCTCAACACACTAGACATGGGACACATGACTCACAAGGTGGTGATTCAGATAATAAAATAGATGAGGAAGATATCTTGCAATTTAAACAATATGAATGCTTGCAAAATCTTACGAAGATGACTCTAAGTAAAAAAAAAAAGATCAATACTTCTTGCACCTGACCTCACAAGGAGTTAAACTACCCCACAAATTTGACATTGATAATCTTATCAAGAAAGAGGAACCATCTTAAATGGAAATCATGAGGAGACATATGGAATAAATGATGACACATACAATTCTTAGAAAAGAAGAAAGAACAACCAAGGACATCTTTTTCACATGAGGCTATATACTCGTTTCCCTTTGATAAAGATCCATACATGCCTCATTTTCCTTGCAAAGTTGAATTTCCTAAATATGAAAAATATGATTGTAGCAGTGATCATCATGATCACATTAGGGAGTTTTAAAAACTTAGCATGGAATTATTTCATGAAGCCACCTATCTTATGAGACTCTTCCATAGGATTATTAATGGTCAATCTATGGAGTGGTTCACTAAACTATCCCCCCCTCTCAAATAATTTGACCAACTAGTGCAATAATTTATTCAACAATACTCCTATAACATCCAACATGCTATCACCATGCTTGATCTTTGCAACATAAAATAACATCAAGGTGAATCCTTTGTGGTCTTTCTTCAATGATTGCAGAAGCTATACTCACACTACCCTTGAAATATTCTTGAGACTAAAAATATTGACATATTTGTCAATTCTCTAGTTCTTGAAATGAATTATGCATTACATATGCAAACTCACACTTCATTCGATAAATGTAACACCTCACTAAACCAAATAATAAAACCATATAAAACCAACCAATAACATCATACAAATACCGAATAATTTTTTTGACTCATTACATCCAATTCATTATAACCAGATACATAAGTACTGACTTAATAAGTTTTTACAAACAGAATTCAAATTCTGTAATACAACAAAGTAATCAAACATACTCTTCTTTTAAATACATTTATTTACAAAGTACAAAATAACTTATCCACTGATCCTAATCAGCTTCAAAGCTGTTCTTATAACTAAGAATTAGACTACAATCAGTTTCCATGTGTTTAACAACAGTACTCATTCTTCCGAGTTCATTGCCCTATCCATCTATAAACCTGAAATCAAAGATAAACACAACACAAACGCACACAGGGCTTAGTCACAATGACTAAGCTGACGAAAACCTCCAGAGATCTACATTACAAGATTAGATACAAGAATAATAACCATGCAACTTAATAACAGATATACTGAAAGTAAACAGCATAATTTCATCTCTTTTATACAAAAATCAGCAAGTACAGTATTTCTTTTCCAATAGAAATAAACTCGCAAAGAAAATGACAAGGTGATGATCCAATAGCTTTTTGGGTGTCCGCATATGATTCAACGATCAGCCACCATAAGGTAACTCGAAGAATACAATATGCAAACCTTATCCTAAACAAGCAATAAGGGTGTTACCACGCCCTTACTTCACCAACAAGTGACAGTAATCGAGGCAATTAATTTTACCTTTTTAATTAAACCCAAAGCCCATGAATTTTAAAATTATCACTTACTTAAATAACTGACAGAAATTCTTTCCCATAAGGATCTAGACTAGTGTCAGCCGCAATTGACAAAAATTCTATCACCACCAGGTACTAGACTAGTGTCGGCCACCCATACTAAGGATCACACTTGCATTATCTCCAAACACATAATCTAGCAATATTAATTGAAATGAAATAATCTACATTATCCAATTTCAACTAATAACGCTATTTCTATTGCATCAATAATTAAATTGAATCAACAATCAAAAATTTCCAAATAGATCAATGTTTCCAAATTACCACATCATTCATATTTGACCATTTTATCCATCAGTAGAATGAATAATTTAAAATGCCTTTTTCCATCACTAAACAATTCAAATAATAACATTTCTTTCATTTAAAACAGCAATACATCTCAATTGCAAATAAACAATTTCCAAATTGAAACCATATCTATATTGTATAAATCTGTGTTAACAAAGCTAGTCATAACCAAGTATCACTATCCCATTACAGAAACTAGTGTGAATTTATAACATTTATACAATTAATTATAAATAAGTTTGCTTTAATTCCTGTCTACTAATTATATGATCATATTGACATACATCCATATAGGTGTTTGTATATGTATACACCATGGCATGTGTATACATATACATACTCATTTATGTATGTATTTATACAATCTTATAAATAGCATCTTAGAAATTAAAACAACCCATCTATTTTAATTCCCAATTACAACATTGAATAGCCACAAAATAATTTGTTTTCTCAAAACTCATGTAAGCTAACCACAGCATAGGGCATAAATTATAGAATCACAATTTCTTTTCTACAGAATTAAATATTCAAACAATATAATTGGCTGCCTTAGAATTTGCAACTAAGTTACAGGATATTATATATATATATATATATATATATATATACATATATATATATATATAATTGACAAATTTAAACCTGAATAAAGATAACAAAATTACCTTATTTCTGTCACAGCTATACTTTCCTACTGACTCCAAACATTACCATCCTTAAAGTATACAAGTAAAATGGTCGATTACTTCCACAAATAAACTAAATTTTATTAAAACTGAGTCTTTCGAATATCCTATAAGAAGTGTACTACTAACTTCTTAACATGATACCCACACTTTCCAATTATTATTACAATGAAGAACGTACTAGACATTTACAGTTTAAATGACAAAGAAATTCCTCTGAAGACTGACGACCTACTCATCCATTTAATACTATTATTGAAATAGTTAACTAACCTAAGCTAAACATTGTCCTTATAACAATCAAATAAAATAGACGACCTCGAATGATGGCCATAACTTACAAACTTTAATTAAAGTCCTGACAAAGTTTAATCTTGGACAGAAAGACATCTATGTTCCCGATTCGAAGCAACTATGTAACCAACTAAAGCTGTATGGTGTGAAAAATATTTCTTTAACAACTGTTACAGTTTCAACAAAACTTGAAGACTTAAATATATCATTTGAAGTCAACTGACGACGTCTTCTATAATGTCAATGAAGCCCCTTTTTCAATCTTAGCCAAAACAAAAGATAGTTTAACAGACATGCGATATTTACAGAGAAGAATACTCATCATTCTCTTACAGGATTTTAGTTCCTTAATACATTTATCCACAAACCCGATGTCATCATAGGAGACCATGTTATTATAAAACAAAAACTTTGCTCCCAAAAGATCAACAGAGATAACAAAATAATAATCAGTCAAAACCCCAGCAACAAACACAAAATTTCCCTTCGAAGATCAAAAATAATGGTACCGTGATATGAATATTTTTGGGAAACAAACGTCATAGCCTGAGACGCAATCCATAGAATGTAACAATGACACAAAAGCCAACAGGGATTTCCTAGAATGCAAAATCAAAGGAGAGCTAGAGTTCGAGACAATAAACATTCTTGGTGAAACAAGGCTATAAACCCATTTACCCCCAAATCGAGTCCACCAAACAGAGCTTGACAAAATGTAATCTGGGTAGCTTCGAGCTATACTATCCTTACTAGCTTCTATGGTTATAAGAAACATGCTGACTAAGAAAAGCAAAACACAAAATGAGATCCCATATCCCTACGAATCCCATTATTTTCCAAAGTGCTTCAAGAATTTCCCAACTCAAGAAAACACAACAAATGACACACTGTATGACTTTATCCATGAACCATTCTTAAAATATAAATACTATCACATTATACTGCTAATAACTGAATCATCTATTCTTAGTATATACTAACTGAACTATTACAACATCCACAGAGAGCATTAAAACCCACTCTCAAGAATAAACTGCTTTCAGATGAAATTTACATGTAGAACCAGAAAAGAAAAAGAGAGATAAAGTTAGAGAATGCCCCTACCTGGTATCAGTGTGGGGGTATTCCAACTAAGAAATGTGCCAAAGCCGGCTCCCTGCCTAGCAAACTTTTCAAACAAATCCTTAGCTTTAGCCACAAAATTCACCCACCGAACCACTGACCCAAGTGCTGTGAAATGATGCCAAGACAAAGATGGTAACAGATGCAACAGAGAACCTTGCAAGAGATTTTGAAACAAAGGAAGAGGTTGCCGTGAAGAAGCTCAAACCATACAACCAATTTATCCAATAGAAAAGAACTAGAAATCTCCTCCATTTCAACTATTCAACACAATAATCGCAGCTATACCTGTTAACAGTTGGGATCATTATGCAAACTAATAATCTAACCAAAGCTATAGGAAGGACTCAATCAACCAGAATGTATGTTACAGCTTGCTCATCAAACCGAGCTATCATTCATGATATTCACCACCATTACCGGATGAAACTTAAGTTCCTGTTAACCCTTAGCAGAGAGAGAATGGCGAAAATCAATACTCAAGTGAATGCATCTGATGCTCATAAATTTTGAGCTTATCTCCAAACTGGGTGAACGTTACGGTGCATGACATTTGTCATGCAAATTACTGTCTCGTAGACCGAAAAACCAGCTATTTCCCTCTGTCATCACAGCCTTAGCAATAATTGCAATTACCTAGAAAACATTGCCGTGAGGTTACTTTAGCCTTAGGTTTAGTTTAGATTAGTCTCGAATATGAGAATAGGGTTCCATAAACTTAGGAATAGTTCTAGGATTGTATTCAAAGCTTTAGGTTAGGTTACATTCATAGGATAGTCTTCTAACTATCCTAACATCTAACCATCGCTAACCCAAACACATATTACTAACTGCCCACTAACAAACATCTTTGCTAACTACTAACACTAATAGCAAGGCTACTAACATGTTAACTTGTAGTTAGATTCTTCTAACAAATAAAACATATAAATTTATCATAATTAAATAACAATTATCATATATAATATGTTTATATATATATTTAATCATATAATAATATTTTAATAAAATGAACCATTTAATTAATAGTGCGTACATATATATAGATACAACTTTTAAAATTGATTAATTCAATTATATTAATCAATGATAATTATTAAACAAATAATTTATTTCTAACTTAAACTTTGATTTTGAAAATAAATATAAAGATAACTAAGATTTTATTTAATATTTAACAATTTCGTTTCAACTAACAATTTTCAAGTATAGAATTTAAATATGAAAACATTTTAAACTTGGTAATATATATCATTTCAATACTAATCTGATTAGACTATCAAAATGATATTTATTCTTCATAGAGATTATCATTTCTAATTTATCAAGACAATAAATTATTTCTGATAATAATCATAGATTTCGACAACAAAATGATAAAGCTAATTTTATAAACTAAGATTTTCTTAATAATAACAATGATTTAAATCAATTTCTAATCAATAAACCAATCAATTTAAATCGAATAGAGTAACTTGTTAGCCACTTCTATCATCACACAGTATTAACATAATTAGATAGAAACAATGTCTTTTATTTCAGATTACTAATCATATTTCAGTAAATTTGTTAATTCCAAGTCAGTATTTCCTCTGATTAAATAGTAATTTACTAATTCCTTTCACAAAATATTTTAGATAGAACAAAACTTAATTGAATGTCTGGTTGAAACATAATACCGAGATAAGGTAGAGATCAAATCTCTCAGAGAAACTACAAAAATATAGTTCTCAAAGTCACGCAAAAACATTTACAAACAACTTAACATGATCGACAATCACACCAGAGAATCAGACAGAGAATCAAAAGTAAAACTAGAGGCAGTCAGGGGCATGACAATAAACTAGTTGAATCATCTATTCACATAGATGATGTTCTTTTCCATAAGGGAAATGTCACTCTTCAATCCAAAGAGTATAAATCGTCTTCTAACAACCATCATAACAAGGATAAAACAAGTTCTGGAACAAAACAAAGGATGTCCTCAATGATGGAATCGTGGCTACAACTTCTACCATGGCTAAAGAGCCAGCTTTCAATTTGTCTACTATTGGAAAAGATAAAACTAGTAATCCTTGGGTTTTTAAGCCCAAGAGGAACTTCACTCCTCTTGGAGAATCACTTGAAAATTCTTTGAAGACTCTCTTTACTAACAAGATCATTACCTTTCCTAATAACTCAAGACCTTATGATCTTGAGATAATGCCCAAATTGTGGACTAATAACCACTATTGTGATTATCATTGAAAAAAAAGGCCATTAGAATAAAGAATGAATGAAACTTAAGAATCTTATCTAGGATCTAATTGACAATGAGAATATTGTGGTTGATTCCCCAAAAGTGAACAATGATCATAAGGCTTTTATGGAGCCTTTCCCTAAATTTGAGAAAGGGGAATCTTCTAAGGAAAAGGATAACAAGGTTTCCTACACCTATTCTAATAAGCACAATGTGATCAACATTCTTGAATATTTTGATCATACTAAAGGGAAAGCTAAAATTGAATCATCTAATGTGGAAACCAGCCCTCAAGTGAAAGCCACTCCATCAGGAGAAGGTTCATCTTCCTCCTCTGCTCCTAAGAATATATCAACCTCAACAACTCAACCAGCTACCCTATCAACTACACTAGATCTTAATCATGTTTACCAACTTCTGGAAACTTCATCTCAAATCTTGATACTTGAGCTTCTTGATAGATCTACTGCTCATAAGAAGATCCTTGATCAAGCCCTTCTTGCAGCTAATGTACCTAAGGAACTAGACATCGATAAGTTCCTGTCCATGGTCAGTCAACTTTCTTCACCTCCTTATCTAACTTTGTTCTTAAAAAGATGACACATCTATCACTCATCCTCATAATCATCCCCTCCACATTGTATGCTCTATCAATCAATATAGAGTCAAGAACATTTTTATAGATGGAAGCACAAGTTTGGACATTTGTATTTTTAGTCTAGTTAAAACTTGGTTTCTCAGAGTATGTTGTTTATCTTAGATGCTTTTCTAAAGGCTTGGTAGTCTTACCTATTTGGGTAGGTCATGTTCAATAGAACATTATCTATTAGGTCCTGGATATTCCTTTGGCATATAATATACTTTTGGGTCATCCGTGGATCCATGCAATGCAAGTTGTTCCTTTTGCATACCAACAATACATTAAATTCCCTCATGATGGAATTGAGATTACTTTTCTTGCAGACTCAACATATGTCTATAACAATCCTAAATAGTGAGATCAAATGGTTCTTTACAACAAAGAATGATCACCTCCTAAGAAATCAGAAGAGAAAGGCAAATCACCTCTATCAAACTATGGGAAAAGAATATTGGTTAGACCCACTGGTATGGGAACCTATCAAGTAGACACTTTTCCCATTTCTTCTAAATCTTATGGTAAATCATCTCCATCAGTTAAAACACCTATTATTCATCAAGGTACTGGAATGATTAAGGCTACCATGCCCCTAGAGCTAGAAATGGATGAAAGTTCTACCTCACTCTACAAGAGTAAAGAACCTAAACAAAGAGACAAACATACCAAAATCTCACCTGAAAAATATGGTATGCACTATCAAATTATGCAAAATATGGGACATGATGGAAGAAGTTCTCTTTGAAAATTAAAATTTCTACATGAACCTTTACATGCCGAATCCTGAAATCCTAAAGATAAAATTGGTGTTGGCTATTATGAACATAAAATTGACAAACCAAGTAGAAAAACTCACACATATGAGGATTTAGATGATGATGAAGAAGAAAAAATATAGCCTATGACATATGAAAGGCTCTTGCACATTCATAATTCTAATCCAGACTATTAAGGAAAGCCTTATCTAACTTCTCAAGATCCTCAAGAGCATGAACCTGGTCATCACTGGGAGGATCTCATCCAAAATACTAATAAAACTCCCACTAGTACTACTAATAATACTATCATTGGTCTTTCTTGAGTAGCTCGAGGAGCATGGTAAACTAGTATGTAACTACTTCTTATGTCCTTAGATCATCATGAAATCATCATAAATATGGTAGGAATTCAATTTTAGCATATGCATAGAATGGTAGATTATCTATATATATTATTATAATTTGTATTTTAGGAACACAAATCTGAAATTTAAGGATCTTGATATGAATATGAATAATGATTCACATTTGATTAAAATGTGCATATGATAAGAAACAATCTTGTTATGCATATGCATATTGTTTCTTTTTTGATGAAATTATACAAAATAAGTGAATAGTGAGCATTTGATATAATTGAGCAATTAAACAAGTTTGATTGGCTAAGTAGGTTTGACAAATCATGTGAAAGGCCAACATAAACATTTCTTTGATTTTAGGATGATCTCATTGTGAAATGTCATCTAAAATATATATTCCTACCTAGTTCATGCAAGGTAATTTATCATAGTTAGTTCATGTTATTCTTGTTGTTGTAGGGTTGTGGCATACAAATTTTATGGCCAAGCTCAAGGCTAATATAGGGATAGTAGAGACATAGGATGAGAGATGGCATAACTATGAGGACAACTCATTTTCCTTCATTATAGGAGAGGCATCTCTAAAATTGTAGAATTTATAGAGGATTCTAAGGATTTTAATCATAGGAGGTCTTATGGTAGATGATTACTTTAGTGACAAGAATGTTGTATGACCTATGTATGGTAATTTGGGGCTATATATGAATAGAGGAGAGGTTAGCTAGAGAGAGATGCTCACTTACTATACACCATTATTATGTTGGATAATGACATTGGGGGACTAATATATCATGAGAAATTAGTGTTATGGTCATGTCATTCATCAATAGGTTGAGAGTGAACATTAGAAAGAATGATTATGGATGATAAATAATATATATAGGTTCCTTTCTTATTATCCTCATTATATCATGATTTACATTAGGTTGTGTACTTAGTGAAGCAAATCCCTCAGTGGGAGAGGTTGTTGGAAAAATGGTCAGTGCTCCCCTCAGGATTTGCAACATGGCTTAACCACCTCCTATATCTTCTATAAGTCTAGTGGTTGTATCAAGCATTAATAGGTTGATCTTTTGGTGCAATGAAAACCACTACTTGTAATAAGTGGTATCAAAGCTTGGTCATAGGTTCAAATCCCCTTGGGTAACGCTAAGGGGGAGATTATTGGCAAAATGGTCAACACTCCCCTCGAGATTTGTGATGTGGCTTAACTGCCTCTTATGTCTTCTATAAGTCTAGTGGTTGTATGAGGCATTAATATGTCGATATTTTGTTGCAATGGAAACCACTACTTGTAACAGAGGTAATATGATGCAGGAGCATCATGGGTGTAAGAGAAATCTTGCATCACCCAAAAAAATATTTCTATTTTTATATTCAATAAGGGCTATTTTGTGCAGAGCTGCTATTTATGGAAAGTTACTATTTTTGGTAATTTTCGTATGTGCTCAGAATGATCTGATTTCTTTCTTGGAGGTTCATTTTGGTCATATAAGTCTGCCAGTAAAGTTTCATTGCCAGATCAAGTGTATATTGGAAGATATTGAAGATTTTCGGTATTGGCAGTAGGGTACAGAAACTTTGAACTCAGTTTTGAAGGCTTTAGAGGCCTCAGATGAGGTCAAAAATTTGGGTGACGGGCGCTTGCATGGGTCAAGCCTATAGAGAACTTTGTGACATTTCTGAAATGGGGTTATAATAGCCGATCGGGTTAATTGGTGATGACTTATGGTCTTCAGAATTTGGGCCACCTGAAATGGCAGAAAATAATTTTCTTCAAAATTTTTGTTCGGGTTTCAAAGGTTATCTTGAGCCGACTATGATGTAATAAAATGTAAAATAAAATAATTCTAAGTTTGGTCGGCCTTATTGGCTAAAATTCTGGAACCTTCCCAGGCGGTGGAAAATTGCCTATATAAGGAAGGCTGTATTATTGTCTTAGGCAGTTCAGAATAGTTCTGGGTAGTAGATCTGGGTATTGATTCGAGGCTTTGTCCTACAGAATATTGTAAGGGAATGCCCATGTGGCTTTGCATATTGTAATTCTAAAAGTTTTTAATTCCACATTTGTGGAGATAATAAGAAGCCAATTTTCTGTTCTTGCATATTATTGTTGTTATTTCTCTATATCTGTTATTTGTTTGTGGTATTAAGGGGAGCACCCTTCATCAAGTGGTATCAGAGCAGGAGTTTTTGAGTGAGTAAATAGATCACCGACTGTGAGGTAGTTTGCACCAGGACCGTAGTTAGGGTTTCAGTGCGCATCGTGAAAATGCCTCCACAAAGAGAACGTGGCGGAAGAGCTGGTGCTGTGACACCTGAGGTTAGAGAGCTGCAGAGACAAGTGCGAGTATTGCAAGAAGAGATTCACAGAGGAATGAATCTTAATGTCAGAGACGAAAGCGAGGATGAAGCCGAAGAAGAATATCAAGAAGGAGAAGCTGAAATTGTCAACCAGGAGGAAGAAAGACTTTTTCGGGCAATTTCCAAGATTGGGAAAAGACCTAAGATTGAGGTTCCTACATTTTCTGGAAATCTTAACCCAGAGGAATTGATCGACTGGATCAATGAATGTGAGGAATATTTTGAGTACGAAGATGTTGAGGATCCTGATAGGGTCAAATTTGCGAAGGCCAGATTGAAAGGTCATGCGAAGATCTGGTGGAAAGAAATTTAGTTGGAGCGAAATAGAAAAGGGAAAGATAAAATCACAAGATGGGATCGGATGGTGGATAAATTGAAGTGACAGTTCATTCTTGTTGATTATGAGCTTGACCTACTAAAGAAAATGCAAAGTTTGAAGCAAGTAGGAAGATCTGTTCAGGAGTATACAGAGGAGTTCTATCGACTCCTGATCAGAACAAGCCATGCAGAAGCTGATAAGGAGAAAGTTGCCCGATACCTTAATGGGTTAAGGCCAAGCATTCAGGAGGAGTTGAATCTGGTTCTAAAGAACAGTATTGAGGAGGCATACCAGTTTGCCCTAAAAGTAGAGGAAAAGCTGAACAAGAAGTTTGAGAGCAGACAAAATGGAAGAGGTCGTGGTGGAAGATCTGGCGGATGGTCATATGGTGGCCGAAATGAAAATCCAAAAAAGAAGGATGAGGCCAGTAGTAGTCAGAATCAGAGAGGAAATAATTCCAATCGTTTCCAGGATCAGATTAATAGAGATCAGAGAGGAAGAGGAAGAGGACAAGGATCTGGAAGAAAAGGCTTCCGTGGAACATGTTTTCACTGTGGAGAAGAAGGTCATAGGGCATTTGAATGTCCTCAGCGCTAAGGCAGAACAGACAGGAGAAATGAAGGCCAGGCCAGAGTTGCACATGTAGATGAAGATGCTAGATCATCAAATTTTGAAGATGCTGAAAGAGGAGAAACGCTAATTAATAGAAGAGTCTTGCTGAGTGGTGAGAACGAACCTGAACAAAGGAGGAGCCTGTTTCTCACTCGATGCAAGTGTGAGGGTAAATGCTGTGATGTGATTATCGATAGTGGAAGCACTGACAATTTGGTGTCAGAAGAGATGGTGACAAAGTTGAAGCTCAAGAGACAGAAACACCCACATCCATATCGGATTGCCTAGGTGCAGGATGACCACAAGGTCATGGTCAGTGAACAGTGCCTGGTAAAGTTGAAGATCGGCGGGTACCAAGATGAGGTACTATGTGATATCATCTCTATGGATGCATGCCATATGTTGTTGGGTAGACCATGGTAGTTTGACAGATGTGTTGTACATGATGGTCATGTGAATACCTATTCCCTGACAAAGGATCGAGTGCGACATAAGCTAAAGCCATTGAAGGAGACCAAAGAAAAGGTATGTGGTAATGCAAGAATAACATTTGTTGATGAAAGAAAATTCCTAGATGGTATGAGGCATGAGCATGTGTGTTTTTCTTTAATTCCAAAAGTTGGTAAAGAAGTAGAGGATGTACCTGTAGAGGTTGCAAATTTGTTGAATGAGTTTCAGGATATTGTATCTGATAATGTACCTGATGGATTACCATCGGTAAGAAAGATTAGTCATCAGATGGATTTGATTCTAGGAGCCAGTTTGCCAAACAAGGCAGCACACAGAATGACACCAGTAGAAAGTGAAGAGTTGAATAGACAAGTACACGAGTTATTGTAGAAGGGGTTGATTTGAGAGAGTTTGAGTCCCTGTGCTGTACCAGCGGTATTAGCGCCAAAGAAGAATGGAGAGTGGAGGATGTGTACAGATTCCAGAGCAATAAACAAGATCACAATCAAGTATAGGTTTCCATTGCCATGAATGGATGATATTATGGATTGTTTGAGTGGAGTTGTGTATTTCTCAAAGATAGATCTGAAGAGTGGATATCACTAGATTCGGATCAGAGAAGGAGATGAATGGAAGACTGCCTTCAAGACAAAGGAAGGACTGTATGAGTGGTTAGTCATGCCTTTTGGGCTAACCAATGCACCGAGCACTTTCATGCGGCTCATGAATGAGGTTCTGAAAGAATTTTTGGGTAAGTTTGTCATTGTTTACCTAGATGATATTTTGATTTTTAGCAAGAGATTGGAGGAACATATGATGCATATTCGTATGGTGTTTGAGAAGTTGAGAGATAAGAAATTGTTGATTAATTTGAAGAAGTGCAGTTTTGTGAAGAAAGAGTTAGTGTATTTGGGATTTGTAGTCTCAGCAAAAGGTCTAAAAATGGACCCAAAGAAGGTACAGGCTATCCTTGAATGGCCTACTCCAAGGAGTGCTACTGAGGTAAGATCTTTTCATGGTCTAGCTAGTTTTTACAAAAAGTTTATCAAAAATTTTAGCAGTATTTTTGGTCCCTTGACTGAGACAATGAGAGGGGATATAAAAGAGTTTAAGTGGACTAAAGGGGCAGAAAAGAGCTTTCAATTGTTGAAACAAAAAGTTACAGAACAACCTGTTTTAGCCCTTCCAGATTTTAATAAGGTGTTTCAAGTAGATTGTGATGCTAGTGGTACTATAATAGGAGCTGTTATGAGCCAAGAAGGTAAACCTGTTGCGTATTTTAGTGAGAAGTTAAATGATGCCAAGAGGAAGTATTCTGTTTATGATCAGGAATTTTATGCTATAGTTCAGGCATTAAAGAAGTGGAGACATTATCTGCTTCCTAAGGAGTTTGTTTTGTATACTGATCATCAAGCTTTGCAATATTTGAATAGTCAAGGAAAGTTGAATCAGAGGCATTTGAAATGGGTTGAGTTTTTGCAGAGTTATACATCTGTTTTGAAACACATGAGTGGAAAGTCTAATAGGGTTGCAGATGCTCTTAGTAGAAGGAAACTATTGCTGACAGAAATGCAGATTGAAGTGGTTGGGTTCAAGGAACTCAAGAATTTGTATCCAGAGGATCCTAATTTTGGTGAAGCTTGGAAAGCTTGTACAGAACCTGTTACTCTAGACAGGATGAAATGGTTGGATTTCATCATTTAGGATGATATGCTATTCAGAGGGAGTCAGTTGTACATTCCCCGAAGCTCTATGAGGGAGAATCTCATCAAGGAGAAGCATAGCGGAGGATTGGTGGGACATTTTGGTCGTGATAAAACCCTTGCTTTGGTTAGTAAAAATTATTATTGGCCACAATTGCAACAAGATGTCAAGAATTTTGTACAGAGTTGCAGAGTATGTCAGATGGTGAAGGGAGTGAAGCAGAATATAGGGTTGTATCAGCCATTACCTGTACCAGAGAAGCCTTGGGAGGATATCAGTATGGACTTTATTCTTGGTTTACCGAGGACACAGCGGGGACATGATTCAATTTTTGTAGTAGTTGACAGATTTTCAAAGATGGAACATTTCATTCCCTACAAGAAGACTAATGATGTTGTTCATGTAGCAGAATTGTTTTTCAGAGAAGTGGTGGGACTACATGGTTTGCCAAAGACCATAGTTTCAGATCGAGATAGTAAGTTTGTTGGATATTTTTGGCGGACATTATGGAAGAAGTTGAAGACAGATTTGAAGTTCAGCTCATCACATCATCCACAGACTGATGGACAGACAGAGGTGGCGAATAGAAGTTTGGGAAATTTGCTGAGATGTTTGGTTGGAGATAAGCCAATAGGATGGGATTTGATTTTACCACAGGTAGAATTTGCATACAATAATTCTGTCAATAGGAGCACTGGTAAATCACCATTCCAGATTGTATATAGAAGTAGTCCAAGAAATGCATCTGAATTGAGAAAGATAGATAAAGGAGAAATAAGTAGTGCTGAAGCTGAGGATTTTGCAGAACACTTGAAGAACATCCATGAGGAGGTGAGGAATCATATTAACAAGATGAATGTGCAGTATAAGGCTAAGGCAGATGAGAAAAGGAGGCATAAGGAATTTCAGGTTGGCGATGAAGTCATAGTTCATTTGTGGAAGGAGCGGTTTTCGGTTGGTACATATAACAAGTTGAAAATGAAGAAGTTTGGGCCATGTAAGATACTGAAGAAGCATGATTCAGGAAATGCATATGAGGTAGAATTACCTAGTGAGCTAAATATTTCACCAGTGTTTAACATTTTAGATTTGACAGAGTATCATGAAGGAGGTGTTGAAGATGAGGTTGTAGCAGCACAGTGGAGTATTCCAGCAACCAGTTCAGATATCAAGGAGATTGAAGACATACTGGACAGTCGTGTTGGCAGAAGCACAAGGAACAGGACATATGAAGAGTATTTGGTCAAATGGAAAGGATGACCTATTGAAGATTCATCATGGCTAACAAAGGAGGAGGTTAACCGTCTTGGTTTTCCTCTGCACACCTGAGTCGTGGTAGGGTCACTTCTCAAATTACCCTGGGTGTCTGATGCAGGAGCATCCTGGGTGTAAGAGCAATCTTGCATCACCCAAAAAAATATTTTTATTTTTATATTCAATAAGGGCTATTTTGTGCAGAGCTGCTATTTATGGAAAGTTACTATTTTTGGTAATTTTCGTATGTGCTCAGAATGATCTGATTTCTTTCTTAGAGGTTCATTTTGGTCATATAAGTCTGCCAGTAAAGTTTCATTGCCAGATCAAGTGTATATTGGAAGATATTGAAGATTTTCGGTATTGGCAGGAGGGTACAAAAACTTTGAACTCAGTTTTGAAGGCTTTAGAGGCCCCGGATGAGGTCAAAAATTTGGGTGACGAGCGCTTGCATGGGGAAAGCCTGTACAACACTTCATGGCGTTTCTGAAATGGGGTTATAATAGCCGATCGGGTCAACTGGTGATGACTTATGGTCTTCGGAAGTTGGGCCACCTGAAATGGCGAAAAATAATTTTCTTCAAAATTTTTGTTCGGGTTTCAAAGGTTATCTTGAGTTGACTATGATGTAATAAAATGTAAAATAAAATAATTCTAAGTTTGGTCGGCCTTATTGACTAAAATTCTGGAACCTTCCCAGGCGGTGGAAAATTGCCTATATAAGGAAGGCTGTATTATTGTCTTAGGCAGTTCAGAATAGTTCTGGGTAGTAGATCTGGGTATTGATTCGAGGCTTTGTCCTACAGAATATTGTAAGGGAATGCCCACGTGGCTTTGCATATTGTAATTCTAAAAGTTTGTAATTCCACATTTGTGGAGATAATAAGAAGCCAATTTTCTGTTCTTGCATATTATTGTTGTTGTTGTTTCTCTATTTCTGTTATGTGTTTGTGGTATTAAGGGGAGCACCCTTCATCATAATATTACATATTTGGTCATACAAGTATATTTAAGTCTTGAGACCAGCATGTATGAGGTATGTTCATATGTATAGTACTATTACATCCCAACTTAAGCTAGATGAGATGAAGTGTTTGCCAAATCTTATTGATTCGATAGAATAAAATATTTAGATATCTTATTTAGAGTTAGGGCTAGGAGGCTGATAATGCCGAGGTTCCTTAATTATTTTACATTAATTTCTTAATTGGTCAATTCTAATACGTTTCAAGAGACATATAGCACACAAAATTCCATGATAATTTTGTTTTCGACAAGGTGCTTCTTAGGGTTCAAGATATTTTTCTAGCACACCATGAGAGGTATATTTTTGTGATCTATCTTTTCAATATGATGTGGTATCATTATATTTTAGAGAATTGGTATTGACTCCTTGAAATATATCTACAAAGATGTTATGGATGCCAAATCTAGAGTAGGAAAACTGAACTATTGCCAAGGATGGTAAAAAATATCATGGAATCAATTACTTCCTCTTTAATTTAAGTAAAACTTTAAGGTTTTTAGAACTCTACATTGTTTGCTAGGGATAAGAAAGTGTGTGAAATTTGAAAATTCTATGATAGATAAAAGTGTGTGAAATCATGTGATGGTACAATAGATAAAAAAATGTTTTGAATATAAGAATTGAAAGTGCTAGTATCTAAGACCGTTTAGTAATATTTTTTTCTCTCTATTCAATATGTGTGTGCAGGTCAATGATGAAAAAGTAGTGAACAAGTATCCTCTAGATATGAAACATAAAGAAACTCTTTCATTACATCTAGAGAATCTATTGATCAAATTCAATGTTCATCATTTGAATAAAAAATAGAACAATAGGTGCCCATATATATATTCTAGTGACCAATTATTAAAGGTTGGAGACCTATATGGCTTTGACTCTTTTTCTCATGACTATATTTTATTCCTAGCTTCAAAGATTGTTTGGGATTTTTAGAGAGGTATGCATAAATATGCTACGAATCTATAGCTCTCACATCCAAAATGTCACTCTCCTTATAAGGAGGATTATATAGAATACAAGATATAATAAGAGTAATCACAAATGAATTGAATGTTAAGATTTCAAATTAATCTTTAGATAATTTACATCCATAAACCTTTATGAATGAAAATCAACTTACATGAATAGAGTACATTTTAACATTAACCATTTGAAACATCACCAAGACTTTTCTTTTTAAAAAAATGACTTAGACCACTAAATAAACTTTAATGATAATAAAATAATAAGAAAACAAAAAATCATGTTTATGGTAAGACACTCATGGACCTTCAAATATCATAAACCCCAACCCAAAATATTGAATAAACGAGCATAAATAGAAAATGTTTAATGTCAAACCAATCTTAAGATCATAGGGAAAAATATAATAGGAGAAAGTCAAAATGACTAGGTGAGAGGGGAATATAAACATTTAGAAACCACCAATATTGATCCTCCCCTTGTTGGACCATAAAATTCTAAGAAATTTTGAATCCATGCTTAAGCATTGGGCACATTTAGCCTCAAGAATGACATTCTTAGCTGGTAAATTTGAAAAATGTAGTGAGAGTGAATAGTTAAAAGTTAATATTGTCTCATCGCGCTATAGTAGTCAAGTGATAATTAGCACATCCTTTGGCTAGGTATTTTTTTCACTCTTACGCAACGTTATAACTACTTTTCTTTTATGGTTGATAACATATTAATTAATTGTAAGAAATAAATAAAATAATTTTTATGGATAAGCTTTTTTTTGGTTGATGTAAACAAGAGATGTAAATACAGGGTTGTTGATTTAATTTATTTATTTATTTATTTATTTTTAATTTTTTGGGTAAAAGGCAAGATATCTGAACTTTGTAACAAAATTAATTTTTAATATTTATTGTTGCATATTTTATTAGATTTTTAATCATTAATAATATTATATTGTTATTAATAAAGAAAGAGTACATAAAGCTTCAAATTCTAGGCACCTTACATCAACCATTACTAACCCCTCAAGAAACATCTATCTAGCTACCATATTTTGTCTTTTTACAATCCTCAAACATCTACTTTTCCCTACCTTTACAATGAAATTTTTTAATAATCATTCATAACAACAAGACCCTTGTTAGACCAATTCTTTCATTACATTGCACTAGCAGACATCATATTAAAACATTTTGTCTCAAACATTTCTTGGCATGCCATCCTTGTCTCTATAACTCTACATATTTAGTCATTGAGCTGTCCCAACCATTGTCCCTTTCTCCCTGTCTACATCATTGTAATCATCCTTCAAAACATGGTTTTCCTAAAATTTTTGAAAACCCCACAACCACATTCAAAATTCTATTCAAAATTGTAACAACCTGTGTCACCATCCATCTCACATTACATTTATGGTTTTGATTCTTCTATTTCTCTTACTTATTCTACTCCTCAACACTTTTAGTAGAAAATCCTCTTCTTTAGCTTCTTGCACCTCTTCATAATCTCTAATGGAACCTATCAGCTTCACCCATATAGAAGCAACCTTCCTTCTATAAGCTCTCTTGTCCAATTTACCAAACCAACAGACAAAGGGCACACATCCAAACATTTTGGCCTCCTCCTCCTCTTCAAAGCACTCTGAGTAATTAAACTCAACTCTAGGGTTTTCCTATTCTAGAATTAACTCCAGACCCAATAACATATCCTTTTCAAATAGGGTTTTTACAACCTAATCCACTTTCTTTGTGTTTTCTCCTAGCTCTAGCCCCCATGTCACCACCATGGAAATAACATCTACATTCACCCTCCATTTCTTTTTCCTCCCCATAAATTATTCTGCCAATAGCTCAAGAATGGCATTGATAATTATTGCATCTTCATATTTCACTAAGTCGTAAATCCTTTCTTTCCTTTCTAGGCCTTTAAAACCTTTTCTATGTTTCTCTGTGTCTACTAAAGTTGTTGCCTCCATCTTTACATAGAGTCACTTTCTAACTACTCACTTCTCATTCTTCAATTTTATTTCCTCGTTGTTTCCCTTATTCTTATGTTACACTACACCATATTATCTTCTTCTGCACACATAAAAATCAAAACCTCACCTTTTCCACTTTTAAATCTCCAGGCATGGCTCCTTTAACCACAATTTGAATTCTACAATTGTAAATAATACTCTTTGGGTAGCATGCACAAAAATAATTACCTTCCAACGCACACATTTTGAGTCTTTTCCGTTAGCTTTAAAAATTAAGAGAATATTAAAGAATCCTCTCCATAACTACTTCCTCAAATGATGACAGTGTCCATCATTAATGAACCTAGTCACAAGCATTTCAAACCAAATTTCATTCTTTCGATCATAGATTCATTCAACTCATTAAAGGTGGTAACCCAATCTGATAAGACATCCCCTTCCATATTACCTTCACATTTTATATAGCTAATTATAAAAACTTTCAAAGGTGTTTAAAAATTACCAAATTTCTTCAACAATATTCTTTTGGATGTCAAGCCTCTATCTATTTTTTTATCCATGCATTAACAATTATCACTAAATCTCCTTCAGAGTGCATTTTCTTTAGTTTAGCAATTTTTACCAAATGTAAAGCTAGCAATGCAGCCTAAGCTTCTCCCATATTATTTATTCCATCAAGTATCCTTTGTGTACTTATTTCCAAAGTATTCCCTTTCCAATCTCTCATAATTTTTCTCGCACAAGAGAGCCTTGGGTTACCTTTGGTAGCCCAATCAAAATTTAATTTAATCCATTCCTCCCATGGTTCTTCCTATATAAAAAAATTTCGCTCGAGTCCCTTTTTATCTTTCTTGGATACATTACTTCTCGATCTTATCTTAATTCCTTGCCAATTTTCCTGAATATGTCTATCCATGTCAAAGTATAAGGAGTTGCAGGAGTAAGTATTTTGGTTGCTGCACTTATCACCTCTTCAATTGAATTATTGATTCTTAATTTTACCCTTTCCACACTAGTACATTTCACCCACTTTTTAGACCAACATTTTCTACCAAGCTATAAAATGATTTTCCATGGTCAGTTATAGACGAAAAAATTTGATTTTTTAAAAAATCTATTCCCATGTTGGTCGGAATTTCGATGCTAAAGAGTGGTTAGAATTTTGACCAACATGGGAATATAAGTAAAAAAAAAGTCACATTTTTTTCATATATCCCGCCTACCAACACATTTCATTTTATTTCATTTTGGCATAGTGGCGCTTTATCCTTGGCATAACCGTAAGCCTAGGGACACTGCCCCTTTAAAAATCCTAAGTAATCGGTAGGCCCGCAAGTGTTTTTAGATGCTCCCCTACAACATTATTCTAGCATCTGGTCACCTTTAGATCGGTGGGGCACTGCGAATTGATGTTGGTGAGGCATGAAATTCTGCCATTGCAATTAGGGTTTGTAGAAATAGGGGTCATGGAAAGAGGTACATTGAAGCCGTCGATGATAGAGATATCTTAGAAGTCCAGATTCATGTACTGGTTGAGGGCATATTCGGTTAGGGTCATAGCCTTGGTAGCTGAGCATGTCATATATCCATGAGAAAAGGAGTGCTGAAGGAGGCAGTATAAGGTGGGAAGCTACAATACGTCAACACTCCATGCCTATATGCAAGTAAGCGAACTAGTGGTAACATTGGATACGAAAGTGCGGACCGGTGAGAAATAAAATCTTTATTTTTTGCTATTTCATTTATCTTTGGAGTCTTTTTTTCCTTGGTTTTGTTTGTTAATGAGTGAGGAAGTTTTACTTGTTCCATTTCAAACCATTTTTGAAAGAACTCTACTTTGCTTTGAAAATTTGTATGCCTGGTGTTAATTCTTGTGTTTATCTAGCTATAATAGTCTTAAGTTTTTGTTAATATATGGAAAATTGGCTCAAACAAGGGGTCTGTCTAAGCGTTTGAATCCTCTTAGATTGGTTGTCTAATGGTGAATCAATTGTTTGTTAGGCCTAGAAATGATTGGAAAGAGCACATTTTAAAAGCCCTAGAAATAAGCATTTGGAGAGACAAATTTGGGGATCTATCAGCTTGCGCACTTCCCTGCATCCAAATGATTTTTAATCAAAATTAAAGGACATATTTCCATAGCATACATATATAGTGTCAAAATAAGGAGCATTAATTCATTCACCACACTAAACACCACTTTCCTGGCTCGAGGCTGAAATATTTCCTCAATTTATACATGAAGATAGGCTAATTCGAGCCTCAAATGGATCCGACTAGGATCCTCTTATTTGGGAAAACCATATAATATTTCCAAGAATCTTGCTAAGTTCCTCTATTTTAGAAAAATAAAAATTTTCAAAAAATTTACAAACCCCTAATTCTATTATCTAAAAAAATCTAGAGTCAAATTTTAAATAAGAATTTGTACACCTATATCACAAGTTCATTGTTGAATCCAAATTGACACTTTTAAACATATATTTCTTGTAAAGAGAGAATATAACTTGCCATTTAATTCTGGTTTTTACATGTATTGAACAAAACAAATGTATAGTCATGCCTATGACTCAAACTTCAGATCTAACTCATTACATCCTCGACTGTGTGGCACCTTCTATCATCGAAAGTTGGTCTACCATCGAACCTCAAGAAAACACAATACACATTTTAAAAAGTCTAATTTGTGGTCATCCTAAACATAAACAAGAGGGAAAGTAATTTCCTTTACTTTTCATTTTCATCAAAGTCAAAATAAAAACTACCTAACAAGAAATCCCTCACTTTGGGTGCTAAGGTGCTCAATTGTCTGCCAATGTTATAGAGAATCATATGGAGATCACACATCCCCCCAAAAATTACCAAGCCCTAGTTTACATGGAAGGATCTCTAAGCCCAATATGCATATTCCCTATATATCAAAACCAAATAACTTTGTTGATATGCATGTCATTGAGTCCAGTGCAACAGAAGTGAATTCATGTGTTTTAAGAAAAGAATCAAAAGATAAATGCAATAGCCTTCAACAGTTTTGTGTATTCAAACATCCATTGGTCTATTCACTTAAAAAATTCAACTCATATGGATGCATCTGTGTTTTATCCTTTTACTTACTATAATATGTAATAAAATGTAATTTGGGAAAAGTGATATGAAGGGAGAGGAATTGTGAAATGTAATGTATTGAATGTATAGGGGAATATAGGAAGTATCCCTAATCTAAATTCCCAAAGGAGAGATCCAAATTGATCAATCACAAGGTAGTGACCAATGCACAAATGAATCAATCTATGAAGAATATGAAGAAAGGAGAAAAACCCTATGGTCCGTTATAGTAAAGATACACTTAAAAAATGAAATGGATTGAAGAAAAATACTAACCTCAAAATAGGGCAAATCTAGAAAAGACTATTTTCTAATGTCTGTGTATAGTTTTGGGAAATTTTGCAACTGGATCTAGCCTAGAAATGCAGAGATAGAGAAAACCCATAAAAATTCTATCCTTTGGAGAAAAGTTGACCTTAACCTTAGGATCAGGGTAAGATCTTACCTCGGGGTACAATCTTGACCCCCACTAAAAGTCAACCTTGACCTAAAATAGCTCTGACAAAAATTCTGTGCGTGGATCTCAAAATTTGGCTAAAAAGGGTATCCAGATTTGTACTAATATTCATCGTTCTGCACCTACAAGAAAAATGGTTTTTTTGTTTGGATGAGGGGTTTTCCTTGGTCAAACTCCGGTTTGGAATCAACCTTGAAATGTAATTGAAATTGCAAAATATAAACAAAGTAAATGGAACTATTCACCTTGCTTATGTTTAAATCCTTGTGGAGGATTCGAATCCTTGAATCCACAAATATGGATGCTCCAAATGAATGTAGAATTGTACGTAGTATGTCTAAAATCAATTGCATTAGATCTTCAACACCAATCTTGAATAGGTCTTGGAATAGGAAGAAACTTGAATGAATGTGAATGGAGAAATCTTCAACAAGAGGGCTCCAAAGAGATTGAATCCTTCAAAGGCCAACAATGGATCCCCTTGATGAATTTTTGAATGCTTGCTTTCTTTAATTCTTGAATGCTTGAATGCTTTCTCATGAAAAGTAGATATTCATGAAGTTTCTTAGTGATGGATAGATGTGAAAATGAAGGAGGAAGGCTTTCTTTTATAGTGATCTAGGGCACAAAATTTTAGAGGGGCCAACATAGGGGAATTAAATTCCAATTAAGCCCTAAACCCTAGAAATGGACCTAAATTAAATATAATTTAAGAGTTTACCATTTCAAAATCTGAAACAGCTGACCCGGAAGCGGGAAAATAAAAATTTCCAAAGCCCGACATCCTGAAACCTCCAGAATTTGAAAATTGGACCCAGGGTCAAGGTCAAGGTCAACTCTACCCTAGGTCAGAGTCAAGGTCGACTGTGACCTATGTCAGAGTTGAGGTCGACCTTGACCCTTAGGTCACAGATCTCAGATTGATAGGACCAGGTGCCAGAAATAAGCTGGAAATATGTGGAGAGAAGCAGAACAGGGAGAAAAAGATAGATCCATTCAAAGACCTATTCAAAGAGCTTGACATGACCCCAGACCACTTAATCAGAGGGCTAAACCTGTCCTAAATGGAAGTGCTTCCATTTTTTGATGATACACTTACAAAAATTCACTTGAAATGTCAAACATGTAGTAAACAATCACTAGTTTGTTTAACAGGCAGTTAAAATTTATAAGCCTTGCCTGGTTTCTGACAGCCATCCAATGTCTATATTGTAAACACATCAAAAAGAACACCTAAGCATATTCATGTTAAAATGGAGAAAAATCTGCCTTTTATCCATATTTTTTATTACAGTTCTATGATATTCAAGTTATATGATTACCAACCAATAAAAGGACCAAAAGATTGTTAAGCATTTCTCAATTTCTGGCTGCCCTCTAAATTATATATTGAAAACATATGAGAATGCACAAGAGCATATTTGTTGCCAAAATAGATAAAAGGCTTCCTATGGAAGAAGTTTCCACAATGTGAATTGATAATGAATAAGCAGTTCCCAACTTTGTATCCTTGCCATTTGTTTTCTAAAGATCGAATCTCCTCTCCTTTATGGAGGTTAGAGTAAATTTTTCAAATTGGTTAATTAATCTGCACATTAGAGGATGGAATAAGTCTCAAAAAATGGTGGAGAAGTACCCAAATAACAACACTCAGAGGCACATGCATAAGGCGATAATCATGGATATTCTGGTGTGAAGAAAAAACAACTCGCCTTTAAGATTACGAAGATAAAGATTACACAAGTTAAATGTGCCTTCTCGAGGTTGGGCCACTGGAAAAAGCACATATAAATCCTATCCATATTTACAAGTATCATAATTCACAAAAATGAGAACATCTCCTCTCAATCAAGCAGTATGGAGTTCAGTCCCTCACCTTCACTCGGTTCTTGCTGAAAGCTTTATATTGGAAACTTAAATTTTAGTGAATTGGCCATATTTTTAATGCTCACATAAGCCCCACCTACAAAATTATTACACCCATCAATCGAAGGGTACATATTAGCTTATAATTCATATATATAAACTCACACCTGTACATGCAAGACATCAAATCCTTGTCCTCTGATGTTTGAATCGGCTTCCATAGTTTAGATATATCATGAATTTTCTATAATGGGTTTGCCATTTCCTTGCAGTAGTGACTCTAAACCTGCAATCCAATTGGAGGAACTTACCTTGTGGTTCTCTTTGATCATCACAATCTAATTGGAGGAACTCAAACTTTTTTATAAGGTCTAAAATTCCATATACTTATTTCTCAATACACGAAAGCATAAAGAAATGTACTAGCAAATCTTGGATCTTGATGTATTATATATTCTTTCTTCTCTGATCTTCTTGAGATGGCAATCTTTCTACAAATGGATAGATGCTCTTTGATGCTAATATTCATAACCTATCTTTCAAAAATATTATCAGTTTCACAAGCTTCTATTGTACTAGAGTTAATGTGTATCATTGCATCATTATGCATTTGATTGGATATTTCTTCTCTTGACTACAAATTTATCTATCATGTATTTTTCCCATCCTTGATTTTGGAAGCTTCATTGACCTTGTATCCTTGTGCATATTACTAAAGGTACTCTTTATGACTATGTCTATTCATTTCCTAACATGTGTGATGAACTACAACTGATTTAGAACCAGAATGAAGAATCTATAATTCAAGATTACTGAGAAGTTGATGATGAGATATGCAAGATGATTAAATCAGTATTATGTTGTCATCTAAAGGAAGGTGAAAGAGATGAAGAACAAAAATATCTACATGAAGAAGATGTATATGACAGATAAGGATAAGGAATACACTGAGTAACTTGTTGATGAGTCTATGACTTGATGGAATTGAGGTTATTATGTTGCATTCATCTATGATGAAGAATAGAGCTGAAAGACATAAAGTAGTGCTGTCGGAAAATAAAGCATTTTAGTATACACCATTAAAGTGTAGTGTATACCAAGTGCAGTATTAATCAAGCTTTTGTTCACTGACACATTTCTTTGTTAACCAAGAAAAATAGAAAGGAATTAAATGATCAGTTTAGCCGATAAAGTGATGAGCTATAAAGTGTATGAAATCGAGGTAATAGATAATGTTTGTTATAAAGATAGATGGCTAACATAAATTGAAAAGGATCTAATGGAGCAGATTGAAATGTGTTACTGATACATCAGCCGAGGGAGCTTAAAGTGACAAAATCTATGAATATGATTAAGCAGCAAAATCAAATGGAGGAAAAGTAAATAATTTAATCGACTATATAAGAGACATTGGTTTCATTATGAAAAGCATGCCGGAAGAAAAAGATACTGTAGAATAATTGAATGGAGAACAGTTACCGAGCTACAAAGAGTTATTATCGATGGACAGTAAGTTGATATAGTATTGAATCTGAAGTGTTATATTGGCCAGAAATGTTTATGACTTGAACATTGATCTGTAAAGTGCAAACTGAAGTTGTATTTAGGTAGATCATCTACTGTTACATATTTAACCATTGTACATAGTCAAATCTCTTAACCAAGTGGACTATGTAAGTCTTTTGATGTTTCATTCATAGAGTGAACATTGTTATCATGTCAACCCCAGAGTCACTACTGGTTGGATGATAACTTCTGGTCTAAAATCCTCTAACAAGGTCACACCTAATAGTGTGTTTGTAAACCTTTAATAGGGTTGGGTCTTCACCAACCTCACTTCAGAAGAGTGAACAATTTTGGGTTGCCGGTCGCAGGTGGTTTTTCCCTTTACAAGGTTTCCACGTTAAATCTCTTGTGTTATGTGTTGAATTTGATATTTGTTTGTTATCATACTTTGCATATTACATGTTAGATTTAATCGGTAATTATTACAAAGTTTAGACTGACAATTGGTAAATACATAGACAATGAAAGTATTATATGGTTACTGACTAGTAGAAGTAGTAGAATTGTTTTGGATTATACATTTTTGTTTGGGACACTAGATAACTGATTCACCCCCCTCTCAGTTATTCTAACAATTGGTATCAAAGCATTGGTTGCTTAGAATAGAGTTTTAATGACTTCAACAAAAAGGTCTCAAGATGTATAAGAGGGAAGTGCCAAAGCTGAACAAAGATAACTTCACAGTATGGCAAAGCCGGATGAAGTTGCACATATCTAGAATTGGGAATTCTACACTAGAACTGATGGAGAATGGCTACATTGACCTGACACTAGGTCCCCTTACTCTTGATTAATTGAAGGATAGGCATCAACACAATATTACTATGATGGAACTTGCTACTGCCTGTATCGATGCCGAATTTGAAGACATTAAGGGGTGCACTACTACCAAAGCCATGTGCGATAAACTGACTCTAATATATAGTGGAGATGCGAATGTCAGGAGAGCTAGAGTAGAAAGCCTAAGAGGTCAATTTGATGATATGAAGATGAAAGAAGGTGAGAACATTTTGCAATACACAAACAAACTAAAAGAGTTAGTACATGCTATTAGAGCATTTGGCGGAGCTATTGATGATGAAACAGTGATAAGAAAGATTCTCATAACTTTGCTGCCAGTTTATGTGATCAGGATCTCTGCAATTCATGAAACAACGGCTACATCCAACCTCACCCTTGACACTCTGATCGGTAAGCTTAAAACCTTTGAATTGAATAACTTTGACAATAGTGTTGTACCTTTTGTTGAATCTTCTTTCATGTCCTCTTTGAAGATTGGTAAGTCTAGTAGCAAGAATGATAAGAATAATGACAGTGATAGTAATACCAATGATGAACTTGATGAGCTTGAAGCTCTTATGGCTAGAAGATTGCCCAAAGGTAAGGGAAGATATAGAGGCAAGTTATCTCTAGTATGTTTTAATTGTAAAGATGTTGGCCACATCCCTGCTAGATGTCCGAATAAGAAAGATGATGATAGATCCAAAGACCGATTCAAAGGAAGCTATGGGAGAAGAGTCAATAGAGGCTACTGGCACAACAATAGAGACAACTAAGATAGCTATGACAAAGGGAAAAAGGTATGTTAGATAGCTGAAGAATTTCAATCTAAATTTGGCACTGATGATGATGTAGAAGTACTGATCTCTAATGTAAGTAGAAATGATACATGGATCATAGATAGTGGCTACACACATCATATGACTGGTGATATAGAGAAATTTGATCTAATTGATGAATATGATGGTGGATCTGTTAGAATGGGAAATGATGCACCTTGTATGGTGAGAGGTAAAGGTTCACTGATGATTAATGACAGAATAAAATGTGAGAATGCATACTGGGTAGATGGACTAAACTACAATTTGATAAGTGTGGCACAACTAAACAACTCAGGTCATTGACTTTCTTTTGATAGCACAAAGGTAAGAATCTATGATGATGGAGGAAGACTTGTTAGAACTGGTACACAATCCAGAGGTAATCTATTTTATCTTGATATTGATCAATATTCTTGTTTATTGATGAAAGATGAAGATGCATGGTTGTGGCATAAGAGGTTATATCATTTTAATTTTGATAACATGATCAAGATTAGTAAGAAGAAATGAGTTAGAGGATTTCCTAACTTGTCAAAACCAGATCATGCTATGTGTCATGAATGTCAGAAAGGTATGATGACTAAGTCCAGTTTTAAAAGCAAAGACTACTCAACAAAGAAGATACTTGAATTGGTTCATACCTACCTATGTGGTCCTATGAGAACTCAGAGCTATTATGGTGATAGATACTTTATTCTTTTTGTTGATGACTATACTAGACTGATGACTATTATGTTCTTGAAAGAGAAATCTAAAGCTTTTAAGTTGTTTAAATGGTATAAGGCTAAGGTAGAAAAAGAGACTAGAAAAGAAATCAAATTCTTAAGATCTGATAGAGGAGGTGAATTTATCTTTGATGAATTTACTAATTTCTATAATGAGAATGGTATTAAGAGACAAGTCTTTGCACCGAGAACACCTCAGCAGAATGGGATTGCTGAAAGAAGGAATAGGTCAATCATTGACTGTGCTAGAACAATAATGTTACAAAAGAATGTTGCTTAGACATATTGGAGGGAAGCTGTCAGCATAGCTGTATATGTGCTTAATCGAGTACAACTGAAGAAGGACACCAACCAGACACCTTATGAGCTATGGTTTGGACACAAACCTACTATAAGTTATTTTCAAATTTTTGGAAGAAAATGTTTTATTCTGAAGGATGAGAGAAATGGGAAATTTGATTCTAAAGGTGATGAAGGAATATTCTTCGGATATTCTACTAAGAGTAAATCATACACATGTCTGAATAAGTTACAAATAAGATGATTTAAAGTACTAATGTTCATGTTGATGAGTATGATGACATAAACATAGAAGAAAGAAAGGAATTGGAAGACTACGGTAGATTCACTTACATTGAACTTCCTGACTATCTACCAAAGTTGCAACCTATGATAACCGGTCAACAGGAAAATAACCCCGAGGAACAGGAAAGGGAAACCGATGAACAAGATGATGCTACCGAGAAAGAAAATGAACATGAATAGGATGTACAAGAAAGAAGAAACTGAGTACTGGGTAGTTTTGTTAGAAGACATCATCCTGAAACACAAATTATTGGAAATAGACAAGATGGAATGCAAACAAGAAGCAAAACAAGACAAGGTACATGTCTAGTTTGTCAATGTGAACCAAAGAATGTGAAAGTTGCATTAGAAAATGAAGAATGGGTTAATGAAATGAAGGAGAAAATAGCAAAAATAGAGAAAAAAAAACTTGGTCCTTAGTACCCCGACCTAAAGATAAGAATGTTATCGGTTTTAAATGGATATTCAAAAACAAAATGAATGAAAATGGTGAAGTGACAAGAAATAAAGCGAGATTGGTATGCAAGGGATATGCACAGGAAGAAGGCATTGATTATGGTGAAACATTTGCACCCGTTGTTCGATTGGAAGGAGTTAGAATGTTACTTGCATATGTTGCACACAAGAAATTTAAGGTTTATCAAATGGATGTGAAATCAACATTTCTGAATGGTATGCTTGAAGAAGAGGTCTACATAGAACAACCTGAAGGATTCATTGATCCAGAAAATAGAAACATGGTATGTAGATTACGCAAAGATTTATATGGTTTGAAGCAAGCACCAAGAGCATGGTATGAAAGGCTACATACTTACTTGTTAAGTATTGGATTTGTGAGAACTAGTGAGAACATCAATTTGTACATGAAAGGTGATACTGATGACACTATTATTATTGCTGAAATTTTTGTTGATGATATTATTTTTGGAGGTCAAGATCATGTATGTAAATATTTTACTAATGACATGAGGAATGAGTTTGAAATGTCTATGTTCGAAGAGATTAAATTCTTTCTTGGATTACAAGTGATACAATAGAGTGATGGGATATTCATCACATAGTCCAAGTACATAAAGGAAGTCTTGAAGACATTTGGCATGGAAGATGCTAAACTTGTGGGAACACTGATGGCTACTGGAAGTAAATTGACAAAGGAAGATGAAACTACAGAGGTAAACCAGTCACTTTACTAATTCATGATTGGTCAGCTCATGTATGTAGTTCACAGTAGACTAGATATAGCACATGTTAAGGGAATGGTTGCTAGATATTTTGCTAATCCTAGAGAATCACACATGATTGCTATTAAAAGAATCTTAAGATATCTGAAAAAGATAGATGATTATGGATTATGGTATCCTAAGGAAGGTAAGTTTGAGCTAAAAGTTTATACTGATGCTGATTGGGCTGGAAATGTGGATGACAAAAAAAGTACCACCAGAGGAGCATTTTTCTTTGGTGAAAGACTTGTAACCTGGACAAGTAAAAAGAAAGCTTTTATTTATCAGTCTATAGCTAAAGCAGAGTATGTTGCTATTGCTACTAATTGCTCAAACATTGCATATATCAAGCAAGTGTTGGAAGGAATGAATGAGGTAATCACTAACCCGGTGATCATATACTATAACAACACAAGTACTATTAATATTTCAAAGAATTCTGTGATGCACTCTAAGACAAAGCATATATCAATTAAGTATCATTACTTAAGAGAACAAGTGCAAGAGAAGAAAATAAAGTTAGAATTTGTTACATCTAAAGAACAACTTGTAGACATTTTTACAAAGCCTCTATGGAAGGACACTTTTGAATATTTAAGGACTAGAACTGGGGTCAGTCCCCTATCTATCGGTCACTAATGTGATCTAGATGTTGCATCAGCCTAATCTTATCAGAAGATCATTCATGTTGATGTAGCATAGTTCACACTTTGGATTTTGTTCAAGGTTGTGATTAAGTTTGAAGAACTGAAACAGATTGGCATATCAGTATACTAAGATATAGAGGAAGTAATGGACAACAATGAGTTACTTAGCTACTACATAGCTAATTATTTATTTGTTTCTTTGGAATTGTTGTCAAAGGGAGAGATAAATAATATGAACTGAAAAGGAGATTAGGAGATTTACAGTGATGAGAACTATCTAAGGGAGAGATAATCTAAAAGGAACTTGAGAAATGAAAAGGTTATATCTATAGAATGACAAAGCTGTATTTTATAATGCTATTTTTAGTAATGTAGTGATTAAATATATTAAGTGAGGGATAGCTTACACTACACAACATTTTGATCACAAAGTTGTAGAATACATCTTTGGTATGTGTATGGTACATTTCATATTAATTGAATTGCCATCAATGCCAAAGGGAGAGATTGATGAACTACAAATGATTTAGAACCAGAATGAAGAATCTATAATTCAAGATTACTGAGAAGTTGATGATTAGCTTTGCAAGATGATTAAATTAGTATTATGTTGTCATTGATGTCAACTAGCTTGACAATACTTATCTTATAAGTTACTATACCGACACATCTGAAGGAAGGTGAAAGAGAAGAAGAACAGAAATATCTACATGAGGAAGATGCATATGATAGATGAGGATAAGGAATACACTGAGTAACTTGTGGATGAGTCTATGACTTGATGGAATTGACTTTATTATGTTGCATTCATCTATGATGAAGAATAGAGCTGAAAGACACAAAGTAGTGTTGTCGGTAAATAAAGCATTTCACTATACATCGACGAAGTGTAGTGTATACTGAGCGCAGTATTAACTGAGCTTGTGTTCACTGATAGATTTCTTTGTTAACCGAGCAAAAAATAAAGGAATTAAATGATCAGTTTAGCTGATAAAGTGATTAGCTGTAAAGTGTATGAAATTGAGGTAACAGATAATGTTTGTTATAAAGATCAATGACTAACATAAATTAAAAAGGATCTAATGGAGTAGATTGAAACATGTTACTAATACATCATCCAAGGGAGCTTAAAGTGGGAAAATCTATGAATATGATTAAGCGGCAAAATCTAATGGAGGAATAGAAAATGATTTACTCATCTATATAAGAGACATTGGTTTCATTATGAAAATCATGCCGGAAGAAGAAGATACTGTAGAATAATCATGTGGAGAAGTTTTTCTGATCATATTGGTTAATAAAAACTGAGTTGCAGAACAGTTACCAAGGTACAAAGAGTTATTACCGATAGAGAGTAAGTTGATATAGTATTGAATTTGAAGTGTTATGTTGGTTAGAAATATTTATGAGTTGAACATTGATCTATAAACTACAAACTGAAGTTGTATTTAGGCAGATCATCTACTGTTACATATTTAACCATTGTACATAGTCAAATATCTTAACCGAGTGGACTATGAAAGTCTTTTGATGGTTCATTCAGAGAGTGAACATTGTTATCCTATCAACCCTAGAGTGACTTCTGGTTGGACGATAACTTCTAGTCTAAAATCTTCTAACAAGGTCACACCTAACAGTGTGTTTGTAAACCTTTAACATGGTTGGGTCTTCACTGACCTCACTTTAGAAGAGTGAACAATTTTGGGTTGCCGGTTGCAGGTGGTTTTTCCCTTTACAGGGTTTCCACGTTAAATCTCTTGTGTTATGTTTTGATTGTGATATTTGTTTGTTATCATACTTTGCATATTACATGTTAGATTTAATCATTAATTATTGCAAAGTTTACACTGACAATCGGTAAATACACAAACAGTGAAAGTATTATATGGTTACCGACTAGCAGAAGTAGTAGAATTGTTTTGGATATACATTTTGATTTGGGACACTAGATAACTGATTCACCCCCCTCTCAGTTATTCTAAGAATGTGTTTAGATTTCTATTTTCCTTTAAAAGTGAATAGATCTTATCTCTTGACAGTGAATATTACCTTTAAGTAGTGAGAAAAATTATTCAAGAATAGTCAATCACTCTTTATACATATATCCTGGCTACTCACACATTTCATTTTATTTCATTTTTGCATAGTCTGTGAGCAAAGGAGTTCTGCAACTCAGTAAAATTCACATCGACGTGTCTAGGATCCATGCCCTCTCTCCATCCAAGTCATTAGAATTTGAGATGAAGCTTTGTAAGATGCCTTGCATATCAAAATCTATCATTGCCTCTAATGATTTTAGATGGGACAATCTCTTCGGTGACATCCCAGGTACATACTTTATAGACCTCCCAACAATTCTTAAACATACTTTACCTGATATGATGAATTCTTAAACAATTAAGGTTGGAGTAGACATAGTTATCACACAACTTTTTGTGTGGTACAAGGAAGATTTGGCTAGGTCAAATATTCCCTCTTGCTAGCAGTCTACAAAATTAGAACTTTATTAAGAATTCATCATATCAGATAAAGTATGTTTAAGAATTGTTGGAACTTGTCCTTTGGCATACTCGATTTAATTCATAAATGCAAACTTTGAGAAAATAGAGTTGTTAATATTTCTCCTGCCTTTTCTGAAAGTGTAAGCTCCAATGCTCATATAAAAATCTCAATGATGAATCAATGATGGAGAGTTAATATGATGGCAACGGTTGGAGTACCTTGTATTCAACAAATTTTGGCAAGCGATCCTTCTTAGCTGTTATTGTTTTAGATTAAAATACATACCAACAACAACAGCTAAGAAGGATCTTTGACCAACATCTGCTGAATAATATAGAGTGGCTATATACATACATATGAGGATTTTAATATGAGCATTGGGGCTTACACTTTCAGAAAAGGCAGATGAAACATTAACAACTCTATTTTCTCGAAGTTTGCATTTATGAATTAAATTTTATTTTGTATGTGAAATTTTATCTGAAACTTACGCTAAATAATGTAAGTTGTAATTTTCAATTTTGATTGTAGAACTACTGGTCCATTGAAATGTTCTTTTTTTTATTATCAAAAGATGCACTCTCATGGAATACGATGACTTCAGGTTATGTAAGGATTCTCTTTACCGCTGCAAATCTTTGAAGGTTGATGCACTTGGATGAATGTGTACCATTGTTAAGAGAATTGGACCAAGTTTGGCTTACCTCAAGCATGTGAGGCAACATATAGAAAGGTTGTCATCTATTGACCCAAATACAGGACTATTTTGATCTGTGGGTACCCTAATGTTGGCAAGAGTTCTTTTATTAATAAGATTACTAGGGTGGATGTGGATGTGCAATCTTATGCTTTTACTACTAAGTCTCTATCCTATGGTTATAGTATTACGCAAAGGAAGCACTATTTCAAAACATAAAACCTTTTTTTTTCCAATAAGCCTCTTATTGTAGTTTGTAATAAGATTAATTTTCAACCACTAGAGACACTACCAGAGGAGGATTCACAATTGGTTTTGGAGATGAGATCTGAGACTAGGAAAAATATGGGTGGGTTATTTGGGAATCAAGAGGGGTGGGGATGATTGCACACTACTCTCTATGAGTGCTATGAAGGAAGAAGGGGTGATTGTAGTGAATAATGTGGCATACAAGAGGTTGTTAGAGTAGAGAGTGGAAATTAAGATGAAGTCAAAGAAGATCAATATTTGTCTCAATACAATTCATATTGCAATGCCCAAGCTGGGAGATGGGAAAGAGAGGCCCCCTTGTAGGATTCATGTTGCAATGTCGAAGCAAGTTGAAATGACCAAGGAAGTTTGACAAGAGCAAGGAATATGGCATAAACAAAATGGGAAGACATCTTTCTAGCCTGGGCCTGGATCTTTTGGCAATTAGCTTGATAATAAATGAAGTATATGAGAGCTGAGAAATTAGCTTCCCAAGAAAAATCTCATAAATGAACTATGTGTATCCCAATTCATGTGCCCTATGTGTGTACCTAAATGATATATTTGAAACAACATGGGTAAGGCTTAAAGAAGTTAATTTTGCATCACAATCTGTAGTTTATGCAGCAACAGAGCATCGGGCGCCACCTTCAACACAATATGATCAACTAGAAAGGTATGTATATTTTGTGAAGGTGGTGCTTGATTCTTTTCTAGTGCAACAACTATAGAATGTGATGCAAAACTAACTTCTTTAAGATTTATAGTTGTTGTTTCAAATATATCATTTAGGTATGCACAGAGGGCACAAGAATTGGGATACACATAGTTCATTTATGAGATTTTTCTTGGGAAGATAATTGCTCATGTCTCATCTACTTTATTTATTATGAAGCTAATTGCCAAAGGATCCAGGCCCAGGCTAGGAAGATGTCTTCCCATTCTATTATGGATAGGTGTTTCATAAAATATACATACCTATTTCATGTGCAATCTTGATTCAACATGGGGAAATCTTATTTTGGATGCAAGGGAGAGAAGCCAAACACATAAAGAACATGCACATAAACATGATAGTTGAGAAACATAAATGTAGATATCACAATAGCTAAGAAACATAAATGTATGCATAATGGTCACAATTTTTTTGAGACAAAACATAATTGAATGGTATACCCAGACAATGCAAAACAACCACTACTCCTCCAGTTCCAAGTTGACACTGCGGGATCCAAAAACCATCGATAAGGAACAAATTCAGAGAGCGGAGGAGGGTCGTAATGACCAAAATAATACAGGATCCCTTTATTATTTTGGTCATTATGACCCTCCTCCTCCACTCTCTAAATTTATTCCTTATCTATGGTTTTTGGATTCTGCAATGTCAACTTGGAATTGGAGGAGTAGTGGGTGTGTTGGATCATCTGGGTATGCCACTCAATTATGTTTTGTCTCCAAACAATTGTGACCATGATGCCTACATTTATGTTTCTCAGCTGTTGTGTCCCAGGACCTCTTATGACCCTTTACAACCCTTTACGATCCCTAAGAATACATCTTAGAGGTCTTAAAATGTCATAAAGGGTCATAAGAGGCTCCTAGGAGGGGCTAGATGCGATTGCACCTTCACATGGTTGGCCCTGTTAAGTAGAGAATGTTAAACTATTCTTGAAACAAAGAGAAGATCAATAATTTAAGGAGAAGCTCAATAATATAGAGTGGCTATATACATACGAGGGTTTCCAGATTGAGTACCAGTGCAGAGATGACAACACATTAATAAATCTATTTTCTCAAAGTTTTCATTCTTTAAGTGTTATGTCACAATTTTATTTATCAAAGATTGAATTAGGGATTAAGCATTTTCTCATAATTTAATTTGTACATTGATGAGAATCAATGATGGAGAGTTTTTAGATTCTGAGAAGACCTATATGCAGTGGAGGCCTAGAAGGGAATTTTGTGGAGATTTGCTAGATGCAGAGATTTGCTAGAGTGGTTATATACATATGAGGGTTTCCAGATTGAGTACCAGTGTAGAGATGATGATTCAATAACCTATGTCTATAAAACCTTCACAAATATCCCTTCTTTAGCCTCCACTCATACCTCTTCTCATAATCTAGAAACTTTGGATACTATTTCTCATCCAGGCACGAAATGTGCTAGTGATCATTTGGTTAGTGCTACTGATGAAGAATATTCCAACTTCTACCATTCACTTTCAAAGGTTTGTCTTAATGGATGTAATTTTGTACTAGTACCTTTTATTCAGCAGATGTTGGCAAGCGATCCTTCTTAGCTATTGTTGTTTTATAAGGTTTGTCTAAATCCCAATAGGTTGTAGTTTCATTTTCTAGATGTGTAAGTCTGAGGGGGCTTACAATAATAAATCATGTAATGTTATTTTGAATACAAAGAACACTAGAAAAATTGAATCAGTAGAGGAGGGGAATGAGGAGGATATTGATGCTCCACTTAGCCGTTACCCTAGAAAAACAAGCAAGAAACAAAAAAGAAATGATTGTAATTAACATTTTTTGCTAATGAAAGAACATTGTCTTTATGGATGTAATTTTGTAGTAGTAAATGTTGATGAATGATGTGTTAATGAATTATTCATGAATGTTGTGTGTTAATGAATTTTATGTGTTAATGAGTGATATCATGTGATTATAATGATTGAATGTTATATTTCAAAAATGGATGAATGAATGCTATTATATGTTAATGGGGAATTTAGAGTAAGGTTGGGGCGGGAGGGGGTGGGGCTGGGGGGAGGGGCCAAATGAGCTTCCATCTTCAAGTGGTTGGCCTTGTTAAGTAGAGAATATTAAACTATTCTAGAAACCAAGTGGAGCTCAAACTAAACCAATAATGTAGATTCAATGGTCAAAAACACCTACTTCTTATTCCATATTATTTCTCATTCACTTTAAGAAATATTTTACTTCTTAAACATGTTCATCAACCAATTTGAATCACCATGTTCATCAAATTAGATTTGTAGATAAGAGAGTGAATGGGGAATTTTTATAAAGCACTTATCTTTAAGCCTAAAAATCTAGATGAAAAATTATTAGCTACCTCTGAATGACTCATTCTCATGTTTCTTCCTACCCATTTTACTTCCCTACTACCTTGTCTTAGGTAGCTACCTTCTTATGATATTTTTAATTGATTATGAATGATAAAGTTTTAATTTTTTACCATTAAAGTGTGTAGGTAACAAGTCACCTTGTAAATCTTACATTTTGTATGCTTTGTTGGGGAATTTCATTTGTAATCTTAGGTCCTAGCCAATGGATTTTTAGTTTCCTTGTGTATCTCAAAAATCAGGAGTATCTCTTTCTTTCCTTTTGTATCTCTTTCTTACCACTATCATATTCACAAGACCTCATACTCTATTGAACATCCTTTTGACTAAGTTATCATGACTATCACTTTATTTTTTTTGTTTTTGTAATGGTACATATCATCTAGGATCTAATATTCACGTAAAGTCCCTTTGAATGACACTATTTTCCATTGACTTGTAGATCAACCCTATCATCCTCCATTTGATGCTAGGTTTCATTCTTACCTAACTAACAATACTAAGTTTACCAGAATCATAGATATTTTTTTCACAAGCAATGTGAATAGAGGTAAAATGGAATCACCTCTATTGGGGGTAATGTACGGGGGAAATATTAGATCCACTCCTAAATCCAAATTCCCAAAGGAGAGATCCAATTTGATCAACCAAAAGGGTAATACAAAATTGAATCAATCTATGGAGAATATGAAAGAGAGAGAAAAACCCTATATTTCCCTATGGTAGGATTGTGCTTAAAATCTGAAATAATTGAAATACAAATACTAACCTCAAATTAGGGCAAATCTAGAAAATGCCAATTTCTGATGTCTGTGTGTACTTTTGGGCAATTCTGCAATCTATTTCGAATTGAAAATGCTGAGATGGAGAAAACCCATAAATCTTTTGTCTTTCCGACGGCAGGTAGTCTTTGACCCTCATAAAAGGTCAAAGGCTACATTCTTTATTTGAAGGTCGATTCTAACTTTGTTCGCAGATCTCAGAATTTTTCTGAAAAGGGTATCCAAATTCACTCTCTGATCTGAAATTTCGCACCTGCATCTGCAAGCAAAAGAGGGTTTTTGTTGTTTGTTTGAGGGGTTTGCCTTGGTCAAACCCCAGTTTGGAATCAACCTTAATATTGAAATTGAAACAAGAATGCTAGCAAGTAGTAGAAGTAGATCTAACAATGAAGCTATGCAATTCAATAGATATGAAATTGTATTTTAAATGTAAACAAGTATATTGATATGAAAGCTTGACCACAATAATGGTAAATGTAAATCAAAACCATGGAAGAAAATACAAAACCTCCATGCTTGTATGCTTGGAATCCACCTTGATAGAAGAATGAATGAATCTAGAAGATGAACAAAGGATCCTGAAGGAAGATCACACCACCATGATGGCTAGATCTAGGGTTTAAATGATGAATCTTGAATGCTTGAACAAAATCCCTTTAATGGCTTGAATGCTTGAATCTTTGATCTTCAATGGAGAACTTGGATGGAGAAGAGGACTTGAATGCTTGAGTGAATGTGTTCTATTAGAAATAGGAAATACTGAGAGGGGGGCTGAATCAGTATTTCACAAACTTTTTCTTTTGCCCACTTATGGATTAAAAAATTACTTTAGTGCATAGAAAGATTATCAAACTAATTAACAAACATAGCAGTAAATAGAAAGAACTCATAACACATCATATGTTCTCGAGGAAACCCTAGCCAAGGGAAAACCCCGGTGGGGATGGTACCCACAAAGATCACTAATCAAAAGTATCCTATTAGGGATATTGGACCCTGTTAGGAGTCAATTTACAATATATAGTAGATTTGTCCTGGTTAAAGGACTTTAGGCCTTGTTAGAAGCCTTAACCTTGTTAGGAGTTAGATTACAAAACCTGATCACCAGCTGAGCTCACTACCCAAAAAGGTAATACAAAATGTTTCTGACTATAATATGGTACTGCTTACAACTTCACATCAATAGCCTTTGCTGCTATCACAATATACAACTATCACAAGTTATCTTTTCTTTCTTTTTACATATCACACTTCATATTTCATTACATTTCAAGTATGCCTAATATATGAGTTATTAAAGCTAATAACTTTACATGGTCGGCTTCCAAAATCTTTATCCAAGAGTAAAAATCTAGGCTGTCATCCCATCATAATGTTAAGTCATTATTTTGACAAGCAAAAATAATCCCTTAACTCTTTCGCTAAAACTGTCTCCAAAACTATTCTGTCTGCAAAAACTATCTTCGGTAAACTTTGAATTACTTTGTCCGTACTACTCCAAACTTTATGCGCACTAAGATGGGGTATCCTCATACTTTTTAGAAGCTTCAGTTGACTGCACAAACAAAAATATTTCTGCAGTGGACATCGCCAACTAAATGTTCAGCGGGTGCTCTGTCAGGATCACTGTATCCATACTTAGACAATTTCTTCCTTCAACTTGCCATACTTGCATTCCAAATTTTGCACTCTTAATAGAGATCATATGTTTCCATAATGACAACATCTATGCATCCACATTAGCCAAATTGCCAACAATCTCCCCCTTTGTCATTGGTGGCAACATATGGGAAAATTGGCTAAGTGTGCAAACAAAACTTTAAAAAAAACACTTATACAAAATTGTGGTACAAAATTGTGGCCAAAAGCTATACAATATGTATACAATATCATACTCCATAGAATAGCTCCCCCTATGAGTATCCTTCCTCAACATATATACAATTTTCTGCTATCTCTCCCCCTTTGACAACAATGACAAAGATAGGGTGTACAAAAATTTCAAAAACTTTATACCTTATTATCAGTTATTGCAAAGCCGGTAGGCTTGCAACACAATCATCAAACTCTAACTTCCAAGATTCAAAATCTTTCTCCCATATCTTCCTGATGGATTCAACAACATTGAGTAGAGTACTCAATCCATATGTTGCTATCTAACAAGCTTGCAAGGAATTGAAGCTAAACTTCTGAAAAGATGTCTTTGCTGAAAGACATTGCTCAATTTGATCTTCAACAATTGATATCTTGATTGAGACATGCTCTCTTAAGATGTTAACCCTGATCATCTTTCTGTTCTTCTCCTCTGCTATCATTCTAATTTCATCTTTCAATTTCCTTATGTTCTTCTCTACAGAACTTATCTTAACATTAGGGCTTGTCAAGGTGTTTGTCTCAGCTGTAATGGCATCTAACTTCTCTCTGATCTTCTTATCCTCTTCAACTATTAGGATTTCTGATTTGGTGCATTGTATGTAAAAATTCTTTCCTGTCTCAAAATGTCTCCTCAAATTCTTTATGCATACATCCAAACTATCAATATCATTTTGAATATTTACACTTAGATTTTGTTGCATTTCTGCTTCAAAGTCTTCCTGAACTTTTATTTTAGCAATATCCTTCAAGTTAGAAAATTCAGAGTCAAAAGAGTTCATTACCATTTTAGCTTTCTCAAGTGGATCCGATTCAGATACCTTAGTGTTGATCACACTCTCAAGTTTCTCTGTCAAAACTCTAACTTTGCCTTCAAGGTCTTTCACCTTCTTATTCTTTCCAATAATTTTATTCAGAGATGTGATGAACTCAAGCTGATCATCATCTTCAACTTCTTTTCCAAGGTCTTCAAACATTGAACCAATATGCCTCTTCTTACTGTCAGGTGCACTAATGTCTTCAACTGGTATAGAAGGTGCACTAGAGGTAGTGGCCTCTGTCAAAATTTGTTTGCCTTTAACTGTCTGCTCTGCTGGAAGTGATTCTGATACTGCTGGTGCTTCCTCTACCTCTGTATTCTTCTCTGATTCTATGACCTTTTCTTGCTCTCCCAAAGCCAAATTGTCAACAATGTTTCCTAGATCATGAAATACAACATCATCTGATTCTAGAGTCACTTTGGTGCCTTCAATATCCATTGATTCTTTTCCAATATTGATATGTGAAGAAGATGGGACTTCTTCAATACCAACTTTCTCTGCATGCGGTTCCTCTGATTGCTTCTGCTGAGGGTCTGATTCAACATGCTTTTCTACAACTATATCTGCAAGAACTTGCATTACTGCTTGCTCTGTCTCTTTCTGTACATCCTCCTTTTTGCCTCCCATTATAAGGATTGTTCTTCTCTTAGTTCTTAATAAAGTTCCAAGAGACTTCAAGAATCTCTTCAAATGATCTTCATCCTTAACTTCACAGAACTGTCTGATTACATGTTCTCTCATCTTTATGTCCTCTTCTTGTGCTCTCTATTTTCTATTCAGAAGTCTCTTATACAAATCTTCTGGGATCTTACCATGAATAGTGCTAAGTTTCTTATCTGCCACAATCATGTGTGTAATAATTGCATTTTAGAAATTCAATCTGTCAAATGATCCATATAGATCATAGAATTTATTCAACTTAGTGAAGTCTCCATGCTTCAATATAACTTCATTAACTCTTTCAATTCTTGGTTTCCAAGTTTTCTTCTTGATTGAAACTACATCATCATCTTTAATTACTGCTACATTTCTAGGTACAGGTGGTACAATTACTTTTTGTCTCTTGCCGGGTCCTGTTGCACTCACTTTTACTCTTTTGCTAGGAATAGGAGAAAAATATTTATCTCCTTCATCTTTTTCAGGTACTTCAACTTTTACCTTTACTGCAATAGGATCAACAAGATCTGCACTTGATGTCTCAGGTGAAATTACAAGCTTTTCACTTTGCTTCAAGGCTTCTGCAATCTTCTTAGCTATGTCAAACTCATGACTTGACATACCAGATTATTTCAATATTTTCTTCATAGTAGATTCAACTCTCTTACTAGATTGCTTCTTTTCTCTCAAACTTATTGTAGAGTTGAAATTCTCTTCATAGGTTCCAAACCTATTTGCATGACCATCCAACTCACATTTTAACAATATATTCACATATCCTACTATTTCTACTTCAGATATTTCATAGACAAGAGGGTCTATGAATTCCATTCTTGCCTCAACTATGAGACCTATCAGACAATCACACTTTTTCTATTATGTTTTCTATGCTTTCAGTACTTATTTCTCAGACATATCAGACTATGTGGACACTTATGTATTTAAGGATCTGTTGAATCCTATTTTATATGTTTAGTACCTGATTATGTAATCAGGGTACACTTGGGATATTACATGTTATGTTTCAGTTTTAGTTATGGTTACATACATATGATGATTTATGATGTTTTTAAAACTATTGTGATGTAAAGACGGTTTAGGAAACCGAAGTTATGCTTAGTTGAGTAATTTACAGACATAGTTTTAAACCATGCAGTTATGATGTATTATGTTTATATCATATTTTATTGGAACTACTGATTTGTGCAATGAGTGTGCAGGATAAGTTGACCATGGAACTAAATTTGGGGATCCAATATTGAAATATATGTTTTTACCATGCATGCCAAGGTCCTCTTTGAATAAAGAGATGTGGACCTCGTTGTGATGTTTTTCATTTCGTAAATGTGGTTTGCATGTGTGTAATTAAAATAGATTTTGTATATGATCTAACCATGTCATTGTTTTAATTAATGTGCCAAATTTGGCAAATTGTGGCTTATATGTTGGCATGGTTAAGTATGTTTATTATTGAGTGTTTTAGGGCCTAACCAGGGTATTACCTTAGGATGTGATTAGCTAAACTTGGGTTAGGAAGTTTCTAGAAGTCAACCAAGACCCCAAATCCGTGCACAAACTTCAGGTGGACTTTAGGAAGGTCTTTTGGGCTCCTAGAAGGTAACCGGGGTCAGTTTTAGCTACCCAACTTGGTACCCTAGGGGCTAGGGGTCATTTTCAGCCATTAATAAGCCTTTAAACTAATTTATTACTCCCCTAAAGTCTCCATTTTGAAGTTGGACGGATTTGAAGAGTTGTGAGGTTTTAGTTAACCTCTTTTTTTCTCAATTTTGCATTCAATTCCATTTATGGTGAATGAAGGAAAGTGGGGAGAAGGGGATGGAAGTTTCCTTCTCTCTTCTGATTGGATCCACCATTCTTGGAGGTTTGCCTATTTAGGAAAGGCCTTGGGCTAAGTTTTAGTTGATCACCCACTCTCTAGATTTGGAGACCAGATTTGTTGGAAAGCTTAGGAGAAGGCTAGCATTGAAGGAGTTCAAGTTTTCAGATACTCAACACACTTGGAGAAAGGTTGGCCCTTATGATATTTTGTTCTTCATATTTTGTGTTCTTGAGCTTGGACCTCCATTAATGGAGTCCATGGCTTTTATCCAGGTTTTTTGTATGAATTTTTAAAAGTTTATAATTGTTGTTTTTTCCTTTTTGTAATTGCAAATTGGGGATGGGTTCTTCCAGGTTTACTCACCCTAGGGAGGGTGGAGTAACCTTGAAGGGGGTAGTAGGAAGTAGACCCAGGATGTGCAGAGTCTCCCATGTGTGGAGGGATAAACATGGGGTTCCATGATACCCATGATGCCAAACATAGCCTACGGGCACCTGGGGGCCATAAGGAGATTGAGACCGTATCTCTTGGAGATGGTCTACCCAAGTCCATGTGTGGCTTGGGATGTTTTATCATGTTGTGGCTTCTCCTCCTGGTAGTCCACCTCTACCCTGTTTTCAGAAAGGCCTCTAGGAGGTCTTCCTATTGTTATATCCTATTGGGAAGTTTTGTTGAGTGTTTTTGTACTTCTGAATGTTCTTCCCTTATTGCATGAATGTCTGTTTGTAACCCATTTCATATTGTATCCCCAAGCTCGGGGGTGGCCTTGCAAAGGCCTAGGTTGGGAGGTGAGCCTCCATGGTCAACCATGCTTACAAGAACCTAGAAGACGCAAGGTTTGTGGATTGTGGTCTTAAGGAAGATTTTAGCTGAAAATTTTGTTGTAGAATCTAATTGCAAGTTTACGTGAAAAATGGAAATCAAGGGTTCCTTGTAATTTTAATG
Source organism: Chamaecyparis obtusa (assembly GCA_027943335.1). Taxonomy (NCBI): domain Eukaryota; kingdom Viridiplantae; phylum Streptophyta; class Pinopsida; order Cupressales; family Cupressaceae; genus Chamaecyparis; species Chamaecyparis obtusa. The sequence goes on along the minus strand of BSBK01004696.1, from coordinate 77,590 downwards.
TTGGAATTTTATAATATACTTGAGGTATTGGGTTATGGAAACTTTCCAGTATTGTTAATATGGATGATTATGGCACGTGTAATTAATTAAATGAATAAAGTAAAATTCCATTTTATGAATGTGCAAGAGTTATTTGAACTTAGCAAATTTTTGTGAGAGAAATTTTACATTATTGTGAAAATAAACTTTGAGATATATTTTAGCAAGAATTTAACTAAGTTCTGTTATTAAGTTATTTAAAAATCCTTGTTATGTATTGTACATATAAAAACACACTGTATGGATATTTGTATGTCTCTTTGTTACAAATTAACTTGAATAAACTTTATTTGTAAAGCAAATGAGAAATTTATTTTAATTTTTTTTGTACTTAGAATTTTTTTTGAAATATCTCAAAAAAAAAATGTGTTGGAAATAATTTTTTTATTATCACATGTTGTTGAGTACGAATTATAGATTGCAATTAAGTATTTTTTTTATTAAAAAAATCGGGCTATATGCCCACTGTTTTCGTATTCAGGCTTTATAATGCATCAGTAAATATTATAATTTAATTTTTATTTATCTTAAGTTTTAATTTATATTTTTTTTTTTTTTCTTAATATTCAACTTATTAAAGTTTAAATGCATTATATTTTAAAGCGTTGGGTGCTTTTACATTAAAATTATTATTTAATTTTAAGTGCCTTCGGCACTGGTTTTCCGCACGGGGGTTTGGGAGTGGCTGGGGCCGTCGCTGCCCCGAACTCCTCCTCCTCCCTTGCGATAGCAGCGGCGCTGCTTGGGCGACACTGTCACCTGCCCCCACCACTGCTGTTGCAATGGCGGGCGGAGTGGCGCTCGCGCCAAGGCCACCGCTACCCCCACCGCCCATTCTCTCCGCTCGGTGCCGAGACCCCTCTGCTGCCTTCTTCCGCCAGTCTGCCGCCGCCGCCGTGAACCCCCGCACCCTCCTTTGCCGACGCCTCCTCCTTCCCTCTCCTTCGCGCCTCTGCGCGTTCCTGAATGCAGGGCTCGCGAGGGTTTGAAAGAAACGGATGTTTCTTTATTATTTCTTTGGCCCTTTGATATGTTCAAAATTTTATTATGGGTTTTACTGATTATTAGTGTATATTGCTTTATATTTAATTAATATTTAGATTTGTTTATATAATCAATTCGTATTGAGTTTTATTTTAATTATTTTAGATTAGTTTTATTAAGTATTTCTAGATTAGATTTTATTTATGGTTATTATATTAATACGATTTCTTTGGTAAAACTTAAATATTATTTATTAATATGGGATTAAGTTTCAAGTTAAAGAGAGAAATAATTAGTGTTATTTTAATTATTAAAAGAAGGATTATTGTTAGTTAAAAGTATAAATTTTGAATGTTATTTAACTTATTAATTTATTTTCCTAAAATTAATAACTTAGATATTTTATCGATTAGGAAATCTTACCTATTCCTTAACTTGTAATTTATACCAAACTTGGACATTTTCGTTATCTTTGACTATCGTCAAGCATAGTTGACTTTTAGTCAACAATGGTCAAACCTTCTCCAATCATCTTGAGATTTGAATTAGTGGATCCCCTAGTACCCTAGAACCTAGGATTTTAGTTTTGTACCATTTTGAGAGGGTTGACTTTTTGGTCAAACCTAGTTGACCTTTTTGGTCAACCATCTCGAATTCATGTTTTATCATTACCAGTTGTATCAATAACCTTAGGATACCTCTTTCAGCTAAATTTTGGCACAGTTGACTTGTTGGGTTGACTTAGTCAAACCTTGGAAATTGCCTCAGTTTGTGTGCCCAAGTTGTCCTTGACACTTTCCACCTCATTCCAACTCAATCACATGTACTTTGGCATACAGTCGACTTATGGTTGACTCAGGTTGACTTTTAGTCAATTGTCTCAATTTGTGTGCCAGTCAAGTTAGTAGCTTTAGGAAGCTTGTATCTTGTTTCGAGACTCATGTCAGGATAGGACTTGCTCTCTAGTTGTGTAAGTACATTTAGTATGTTAGTTAGTATGTTTAGGAAAAAAAATTTGTAACTGTGTTTTGCTCAACTTTTGGGCATGACATCAACTGCTTCAATGTAGGTGAAATCAGTGTCAACCATAAAACAAATGTCATCTCTATGCTTTTCAACTAAGGATTGAGGAATCCTTGATTTGTTCTTAACAATATTCTGAAAAGTCTTCAACACAAGCTTCACACTGTCATTAACTTTATCAAAAAGGTGCTTCATGTAGAGTGAGTTTATTCTTTCCATTGTGTTCACATTGTCACTCCAATCAACTGTGTAAGGAAATCTTTTCAAAATATGGAAAAACATATAGGTTATCAGAGATGAAAACCTAAACTGTGTGTACTTAGCCTTCTTAATCTTTTCTAAGTTCTCAAATAACTGAATTTTCAAAATTTCACATAGGTCTACTGGTTTCTTCTCAATACACATAAGATAAGCTACATGAATCATTCCTGTAGCCATGTCATCTTCCCTTGAACTACCACAAAATTTAGTTGTTAGGATCTTGCAAAGGTACCTAACATCATCTTGCTTAATCTTACTTATCACAATTCCTCTACCATTATAACTAGATCCAGTGTTATCTAAAACAATCTTTCTCATGTTCTTTTCATTGAGTGAAATCTCTCCAACTTTTGATAATCCAGTAACTTCATGAATTAGGTCGACAGTTATATCAATAACTCTATCCTCCATCCAGAATTTCCCATTGTGGATTCTACTTAAAATGATCTTGGTACATTCCTCATCATTGAATTCATACTTCATTGAATATTTGATAATTTCATTATTCTCTAGGTGCCCATAGGCTGGTTTAACTGACATGTCTTGATTGTATAATTTCCTATAATCATCACTAAAATCTGCATCTCCCAAAGTTTCAAACTTGCAACCTAAATATCCTTTAACATTCTCAATGTGCAATACTTCATCTGGTACGGATGATAATGCTAGACTGTCATCAATTTCAGTTGGTTCTACTGGTTCTTTCTTAATCTTAGGTCTATTCTTATCCTTAACATTATGAACCATAGAAATATCCATCTTATCAACAGATTAAAGATCAAGAAATACCTCAACTTTGCAAAACTAGGGTTTCGATATGATCGTCGCTGCAAACTCCTTCCAAACTTCTTCAAATCATCCTCAACTCACTTTTCTTCTTTCAAATCTCTTTTCAATCACTTTTTAATCATGATAACTTTGATTTCAACCTTATAACACTTCACATTAACTCGATCTGACATCGCATTCATTCATTTTGCCGCTAAAACCTCAAAAAGCTGATTCTGCAAACCTGCAACCATAAAACTTTCTACGACCTCGCAAAACACAATATTTTCTTTTGTGCACTTAACCATAGCATTAGTACAACATAATAAACCTACATCTAACTGCACAAAACTTAACTCATTCAAATTCCTAATCTACACTAATCCTAAGTCCTAAACTACAGAAACTTACATAATTTAAGTACTTAAAGAAGGGTCAGGTAAAGATTCATCCTTACCATTGGTTACATTACCTTCCTAACTACTTTTAGTGCTGCCTATACCTCCTTGATCTATGCCTTTATCAAATTTTTCTTCATCTTTATTGCCACAACAACCTTTCTCTTTGTTTCCTGCATTTTCATTCCTTCTTGCATTGTTCCTAGGGTTAGGGTTATGATGATAACCTCCATTGTTCATTCTACAAAATCTTGCTGAGTGTCCAAACTTGTTGCATATCTGACAAATGATTCCATTGTTTCCAAATCTCTATCCTTGCTGGTTAATCTGTGACCTACAATTTCTAGCAATGTGTCCTACTTTGTAGCATCTAAAACATACTACCACTTTTCTTTGATTCATTTCTTCAATAGATTTCTTATCTACATTGTTAGTATTCTCAATCATTCTATCATAATTATTCAAAATTACTTTAGGTCTTCTACATTCGTTAGCTCTATGTCCAAAACTATGACAATTATAACAATGTCCATTAAAAGGTTTAAATTGCTTACCTTTCAATCTCTCTTCATGTGCCCAATAGTATTACAAGCAAAACATCTACCTTTGAATTCTCTTTGTATACCTTTAGATGATTCTTCCTATTTTGATTCTTCTTGCTTTGATTCTTCTTTCTCTCTAGGTGATTCTTCTTTAGGTGGATCTTCCAATGTGTTCTCATCTAGCTTTATTTCCTCCACACTTTCAGATGTCTTCAGATCTGGCTTCTTACTTTCATGGTTTGTTCTAAACATACTATATCCAAATCCAGTCCTATCAAAGAATGGTTCTTCAAAAGAAATTTGTTTTTTAGTCTTATCACTTTTTGAATATAGCCTTTCAAGTTGTTGTTTAGATTGAGTCAATTCACCTTTCAAAATTTTATTATACTTCTCAAGTTCCACATACTGCACTTTTAATTTTTCAGATTCAGATGTTTCCTTTTCAGGTCTTGACCTCTGATCTTCATTCTCAATTTTCAATTTCTCATTATCAGATCTCAAATTTCCATCTTTCATACTAAGCTTCAGATTTACTATCTTTAATTCATGCTTAAAGATCTCATTTTCTTTTTCTAATTCATCACAATCTTCAACAAGCATATTAGATTTCTTTTTAGATTTCAGATCTTCAATCTTACCTTTTAATTTGTCAATATCATTCTTTACATCTTCATATTTTCTTCTTAAGGATTTTCTTTCATCAGTAAGCATATCAATCTATTCAAGAGCTTCTTCAAGATTCTTCTGAAGTTGATCCATATCCATAGAGATCTTACTCAAGCTGCTAAGATTTCCTTGAATGTTCCTTCTCTGAGTAACTGTGCTCTGATACCAATTGTTAGAAATAGGAAATACTAAGAGGGGGGGGTGAATCAATATTTCACAAACTTTTTCTTTTGCCCACTTATGGATATAACAGATTACTTTAGTGCATACAAAGATTATCAAACTGATTAACAAACATAGCAGTAAATAGAAAGAACTCATAACACATCATATGTTCTCGAGGAAACCCTAGCCAAGGGAAAACCCAGGTGGGGATGGTACCCACAAAGATCACTAATCAAAAGTATCTTGTTAGGGATATTGGACCCTGTTAGGAGTCAATTTACAATATATAGTAGATCTATCCTGGTTAAAGGACTTTAGGCCTTGTTAGAAGCCTTAACCTTGTTAGGAGTTAGATTACAAAACCTGATCACCAGCTGAGCTCACTACCCAAATAGGTAATACAAAATGTTTCTAACTATAATATGGTACTGCTTACAACTTCACATCAATAGCATTTTCTGCTATCACAATATACAACTATCGCAAGTTATCTTTTCTTTCTTTTTACATATCACAGTTCATATTTCATTACATTTTAAGTATGCCTAATATATGAGTTATTAAAGCTAATAACTTTACATGGTCAGCTTCCAAAATCTTTATCCAAGAGTAAACATCTAGGATGTCATCCCTTCATAATGTTAAGTCATTATTTTGACAAGAAAAAATAATCCCTTAACTCTTTCGCTAAAACTGTCTCCAAAACTGTTCTATCTGCAAAAACTATCTTCGATAAACTTTGAATAAATTTGTTTGTACTGCTCCAAACTTTATGCACACTAAGATGCGGTATCCTCATGCTCTTTAGAAACTTCATTTAATTGTGTAAACAAAAATATTTCTCCAGTGGATGTTGCCAACTAAATCTTCATCGGGTGCTCTGTCAGGATCACTGTATCCATACTTAGACAATTTCTTCCTTCAACTTGCCATACTTGCATTCCAGATTCTACGCTCTTAATAGAGATCATATGTTTCCATAATGACAACACCTATGCATCCACATTAGCCAAATTGCCAAAACTTTCTTGATCACCTTGAGAGCTTGAGAGAGGAGATTGCAAACTTGATGCCTTGATCATGAAATTGCTTGGAAACTTGATGGATAAAATGAGAGAGGAAGGTCTCCTTTTATAGTGAACTAGGGCACAATCCATTATAGGGGCCACCTTGGAGAATTAAATCACAATTAGGTCCTAACATTTATAAATATACCTAGATTAAATGAAATTTGAGGATTTACCATTCCGAAACCTGAAATGGCCAACCAGGAGGTGGGAAAACAAAAATCTCTGAAACCCGACACCTGAAAATCATGGGAATTTGAAATTTGGACTGAGGGTCAGGGACAAGGTCAAATCTACCCTAGGTCAAGTTCAAGTTCAACCTTGAACTAGGTCAGGGTTGAGGTCGAGTTTGACCCTCAAGGTTGACTTTGACCTTGAGGTCAAAAACCTCAAAACCCTAGCCTAGGATGCTAGGAAATGGAAAAATATACTAAAATCAGGGAAAGGGATGATTGAAGGTGCTTGACATGACCTAGACCACTCACTCAGGGGGATAAACACTCTTATCATGGAAGTGTTTCCATTTTAAGATGATACATTAAGCCCCCACTTTAGCAAGAGTATGGATTCGATGCAAACTCTTGGTAAAGGAGAAGAATGAAGAGATCCCAATGGATTCGTAACAAGATAGAATAACACTTAGCAAGGGACACCAACCCCCAGGCTAAGGATTCTAAATCAATATATGCTCACAAGGGTGCGAAAAAAATAAGACACAAAAGAGGGGTTAGTACTAAAACAAACCCAAATCAACTAGCATAAGAAACCTTGCTAAGAAATATTTCTCATACTAATATCATATTTGGAAAGCTATCATAAAAGTATAAATGTTTACATAAGAAAGAAAAGAGAAATACTATAAATAACATAGCTTCATGATCTAGTCCTACTAGCATGAAAGCGAAAAGAAAGAAAGGGAAAAGAGTGATTACCTCCCCTAGTAAGATGCCCACCTTACCATGAATCACCCTGGAGGGAGACCCCAATAGGTTCACCCATAAATTGTGCTTGCAATTGTAATGCACCTTCTAATAGCTTTTGGAATACCCATAGATCCACCTTCTTGTATCACTATGAATATGAAATGCATGTCTCCTTAGGATTTAGCAACTTATGTGCATTAACTTCGGAAGATTTAGCATATGAATATGTGTCCCTTCAGGATTTAACAACTTAGGTGCATTACCTTTAGAGGATTTAGCATATTTGAAATTGGAAATGTGTGTCCCTTCAGAATTTAGCAACTTATGTGCGTTACCTTCCAAGATTTAGCATATTGAAAATTTTTTAAAAATGCACGTCTCCTTAGGATTAAGCAACTTATGTGCATTACCATTGGAAGATTTAGCATATGGATGCGTGTCTTTTTCAAGATTTAGCAACTTATGTGTGTTACCTTCCAAGATTTAGCATGTAAAAATAAAAAACTATAGTACAAGGTAGACCCTATGTATTCCCCCCTCCTTAATATGGAAAAAACATACTATTTTGACATGTTAAGGAAAAGAAAGAACAAGGATAAAGCCTTCTTCAACATCAAGACAATATCCATAGACAACACCCAGTCCAAGCCAAGAGGGTCACAACTCCTATGAGGCCATGGAAGGGACAAATGCAAAGAGATATCATGCAAGAAGTGAAACGAAAGTAACCCTTATGAGGGATAAGACAATGTTCAATTTTCAAGGTGAGAGATATACCAACCATGGAAACCCAATGTCAAATGACAAAAGAGGTTGTTATCAAGGACATAGATCCAAAATACAAACCAAAATTTTCATGTATGATTGGATATCACATAATAGATAGATACTGCTTAACCAAGAAAAGAGGTGAATCTCAAAAAGATAGAAAGGAAGGAGAAAAGCATCCTTGCCCCGCAAGTGTAGGAACAAATATGGAAGAGGATACCTACTTCACAATGCAAGGAGATATCCTATTTACAACAATGTACACCATATTCTTAATGAGGGATGTTGACACCTACATCCAAGAGTATAGATAATCATGGAAAGGATATGTCACTCATGGAAAAGGATCCTCAATGAAAGAGATCTTATCAACAAGACCCCCACCAAAGAGGAGTACTTTAGATAAAATATCATCTTTCAAAAGGCGGGAACAAAGATTCAATCATCAAGCCCCCTGCAATCAAGAGGAAGAGGAATCTTTGGAATGAGGAAAGAACTCCAACACCAAAGCAAGGATGAGAGTTTATAAAGAATATAATTTCCAAAATAGAGAAGAGGTGATGACTTAGGACAATGAATTCTCATATAAGAAGGTTATCCATAGTCAAAACATCTATCAATATGTTAAAATAATATTACAATATAAACAAATACCACTAAGATAAAGAAAGCAGTTTCCTAGACAAAGAGAAAGAAAGAGTTACCTTGCCCCCTAGAGATGAAGACAAGGGATACCTTTGCAAAAAAAATATCTTAGAAAAGATATCTTGAAAAAAAAATAGATTCTATGCATGCAAAAACCATAGAAAAATAGGAGAGAAAGAATACCAATTCAACCCCAATAAAAAGACCTAATGGATTCTAGGAGACTGGAGGAAAATACACCTCTTTCCCCCCAGTCATGAGACAAGAGGGGAAGAACATCTACATTATATCAGAAGGAGGGGAATCCCCTATATTAAAATTATGAAGGAATTGTAAAACTGCACGAGAGTGAGATATAATTCCTAAAGCATCTCTTTCTCTAACATATAACCTGAAATGTTTACAATCAGTGAGTAAATGTGTGTTGCTATAATGAAAAGGACATTTGTATTTGTATAAAGCATCTATCGGCATAGGTCTAAAGATTTTTTTCTTTTAATTCATTAGTTCAACATATACCCTCTTAGCCACTTCTTAACGAGTATTAGGGTTATCTAAGATAGGTGTGGGGAGAAGAATGTGAAGAGGAGGACGATGATTAACATCGCCTACCTTGACTTGATATTTTTAACAACCAACACCATACATATCCAATTTAGGAGGTATATGAATTGGAAACCTAATACCATGTTCATTAACTCCTAGCCCTAAACCTTTATAACCTTGTTTACTCACCATATTATATCCGGTAGTGTACATATTATGTAAAGTGATGTAGGAGCATCCTGGGTGTAAGAGCAATCTTGCATCACCCAAAAATATTTCTGTTTTTATATTCAATAAGGGCTATTTTGTGCAGAGCTGCTATTTGTGGAAAGTTACTATTTTTGGTAATTTTCGTATGTGCTCAGAATGATCTGATTTCTTTCTTGGAGGTTCATTTTGGTCATGTAAGCCTGCCAGTAAAGTTTCATTGCCAGATCAAGTGTAGTTTTGAAGATATTGAAGATTTTCGGTATTGGCAGCAGGGTACAGAAACTTTGAACTCAGTTTTGAAGGCTTTAGAGGCTCCGGATGAGGTCGAAAATTTGGGTGACAAGCGCTTGCGCCAATCAAGCTTGTAGAGCGCTTCGTGGCGTTTCCGAAATGGGGTTATAATAGTCAATCGGGTCAACTGGTGATGACTTATGATCTCCGAAAGTCGGGTCACCCGAAATAGCGGAAAATAATTTTCTTCAAAATTTCTGTTTGGGTTTCAAAGGTTATCTTGAGCCGACTATGATGTAATAAAATGTAAAATAAAATAATTCTAAGTTTGGTCGGCCTTATTGGCTAAAATTCTGGAACCTTCCCAGGCGGTGAAAAAAATTGCCTATATAAGGAAGGCTGTATTATTGTCTTAGGCAGTTCAGAATAGTTCTGGGTAGTAGATCTGGGTAATAGTTCGAGGCTTTGTCCTACGGAATATTGTAAGGGAATGCCCATGTGGCTTTGCATATTGTAATTTTGAAAGTTTGTAATTCCACATTTGTGGAGATAATAAGAAGCCAATTTTCTGTTCTTGCATATTGTTGTTGTTTCTCTATTTCTGTTATGTGTTTGTGGTATTAAGGGGAGCACCCTTCATCAAGTGGTATCAGAGCCGGAGTTCTTGAGTGTGTAAACAGATCGCCGACTGTGAGGCAGTTTGCACCAGGACCGTGGCTAGGGTTTCAGCGTGCATCGCGAAAATGCCTCCATGATGAGAACGTGGTGGAAGAGTTGGTGCTGTGACACCTGAGGTTAGAGAGCTGCAAAGACAAGTGTGAGCATTGCAAGAAGAGATTCGCAGAGGAATGAATCTTAATGTCAGAGATGAAAGCGAGGATGAAGCCGAAGAAGAATATCAAGAAGAAGTTGAAATTGTGAACCATGAGGAAGAAAGACTTTTTCGGGCGATTTCCAAGATTGGGAAAAGACCTAAGATTGAGGTTCCTACATTTTCTGGAAATCTTAACCTAGAGGAATTGATCGACTGGATCAATGAATGTGAGGAATATTTTGAGTACGAAGATGTTGACGATCCTGATAGGGTCAAATTTGTGAAGGCCAGATTGAAAGGTCATGCGAAGATCTGGTGGCAAGAAATTCAGTTGGAGCGAAATAGAAGAGGGAAAGATAAAATCACAAGATGGGATCGGATGGTGGATAAATTGAAGCGACAGTTCATTCCTGTTGATTATGAGCTTGACCTACTGAAGAAAATGCAGAGTTTGAAGCAAGCAGGAAGATCTGTTCAGGAGTATACAGAGGAGTTCTACCGACTTCTCATCAGAACAGGCCATGCAGAAGCTGATAAGGAGAAAGTTGCTCGATACCTTAATGGGTTAAGGCCAAGCATTCAGGAGGAGCTAAATCTGGTTCGAATGAACAGTATTGAAGAGGCATACCAGTTTGCCCTAAAAGTAGAGGAAAAGCTGAACAAGAAGTTTGAGAGCAGACAAAACGGAAGAGGTCGCGGTGGAGGATCTGGTGGACGGTCATATGGTGGCCGAAATGAAGATCCGAAAAAGAAGGATGAGGCCAGTAGCAGTCAGAATCAGCGAGGAAATAATTCCAATCGCTTCCAGGATCAGAATAATAGAGATCAGAGAGGAAGAGGAAGAGGACAAGGATCTGGAAGAGGTGGCTTCCGTGGAACATGTTTTCACTGTGGAGAAGAAGGTCATAGGGCATTTGAATGTCCTCAGCGCCAAGGAAAAACGGACAGGAGAAATGAAGGCCAGGCCAGAGTTGCACATGTAGATGAAGATGCCAGATCATCAAATTCTGAAGATGCTGAAAGAGGAGAAACGTTGATTAATAGAAGAGTCCTGTTGAGTGGTGAGAATGAACCTGAGCAAAGGAGGAGCCTGTTTCGCACCAGGTGCAAGTGTGAAGGTAAATGTTGTGATGTGATCATTGATAGTGGAAGCACTCACAATTTGGTGTCAGAAGAGATGGTGACAAAGTTGAAACTCAAGAGACAGAAACACCCACATCCATATCGGATTGCCTGGGTATAGGATGACCACAAGGTCATGGTCAATGAACAATGCCTAGTAAAGTTCAAGGTTGGCGGATACCAAGATGAGGTATTGTGTGATATCATATCTATGGATGCATGTCATATGTTGTTGGGTAGACCATGGCAATTTGACAGATGTGCTATACATGATGGTCGTGTGAATACCTATTCCCTGACAAAGGATGGAGTGCGACATAAGCTAAAACCATTGAAGGAGACCGAAGAAAAGGTATGTGGTAATGCAAGAATAACATTTGTTGATGGAAGAAATTTCTTAGATGGTATGAGGCATGAGCATGTATGTTTTGCTTTAATTCCAAAAGCTGGTAAAGAGGAAGTAGAAGATGTTCCTATAGAAGTTGCAGATTTGTTGAATGAGTTTCAAGATATTGTATCCAATAACGTGCCTGATGGATTACCACCAGTCAGGAAGATCAGTCATCAGATGGACTTGATTCCAGGAGCGAGTTTGCCGAATAAGGCAGCACACAGAATGACACCTGCCGAAAGTGAGGAGTTGAACAGACAAGTACATGAACTGTTACAGAAAGGATTGATCCGTGAGAGTCTGAGTCCCTGTGCTGTACCTATGGTATTAGCACCAAAGAAGATTGGAGAGTGGAGGATGTGTACAGATTCCAGAGCAATAAACAAGATCACAATCAAGTACAGGTTTCCATTGCCACGAATGGATGATATTATGGACTGTTTGAGTGGAGCTGTGTATTTCTCAAAGATAGATCTGAAGAGTGGATATCATCAGATTCGGATCAGAGAAGGAGATGAATGGAAGACTGCCTTCAAGACAAAGGAAGGACTGTATGAGTGGTTAGTCATGCCTTTTGGGCTAACCAATGCACTGAGCACTTTCATGCGGCTCATGAATGAGGTTCTGAAAGAATTTCTGGGTAAGTTTGTCATTGTTTACCTAGATGATATTTTGATCTTTAGTAAGACATTGGATGAGCATATGATGCATATTCGTATGGTATTTGAGAAGCTGAGAGAAGAGAAATTGTTGATTAATTTGAAGAAGTGCAGTTTTGTGAAGAAAGAGTTAGTGTATTTGGGATTTGTAGTTTCAGCAGAAGGTCTAAAAATGGACCCAGAGAAGGTACAGGCTATCCTTGAATGGCCTACTCCAAGGAGTGCTACTGAGGTAAGATCTTTTCATGGTCTAGCTAGCTTTTACATAAAGTTTATCAGAAATTTTAGCATTATTTGTGGACCCTTGACTGAAACAATGAGAGGGGATAGAAAAGAGTTTAAGTGGACTAATGGGGCAGAAAAGAGTTTTCAATTGTTGAAACAAAAAGTTACAGAACAACCAATTTTAGCACTTCCAGATTTTAATAAGGTGTTTCAAGTAGATTGTGATGCTAGTGGTACTGCAATAGGAGCTGTTATGAGCCAAGAAGGTAAACCTGTTGCGTATTTCAGTGAGAAGTTAAATGATGCCAAGAGGAAGTATTCTGTTTATGATCAGGAATTTTATGCTATAGTTCAGGCATTGAAAAAGTGGAGGCACTATCTACTTCCTAAGGAGTTTGTTTTGTATACTGATCATCAAGCTTTGCAATATTTGAATAGTCAAGAAAAATTGAATCAAAGGCATTTGAAATGGGTTGAGTTTTTGCAGAGTTATACATTTGTTTTGAAACACAGGAGTGGAAAGTCTAATAGGGTTGCAGATGCTCTTAGCAGAAGGCAACTATTGCTGACAGAAATGCAGATTGAAGTGGTTGGGTTCAAGGAACTCAAGAATTTGTATCCAGAGGATCCTGATTTTGGTGAAGCTTGGAAAGCTTGTACTGAACCTGTTACTCTAGACAGGACGAAATGGTTGGATTTTATCATCCAAGATGATATGCTATTCAGAGGGAGTTAGTTGTGCATTCCACAAAGTTCTATGAGGGAGAATCTCATCAACGAGAAGCATAGTGGAGGATTGGCTGGACATTTTGGTCGTGATAAAACCCTTGCTTTGGTTGGTGAGAATTATTATTGGCCACAATTGCAGCAAGATGTGAAGAAGTTTGTACAGAGTTGCAGAGTATGTCAGATGGCGAAAGGAGTGAAGCAGAATACAGGGTTGTATCAGCCATTACCTATACCAGAGAAGCCTTGGGAGGATATCAGTATGGACTTTGTTCTTGGTTTACCGAGGACACAGCGGGGACATGATTCAATTTTTGTAGTAGTTGACCGATTTTCAAAGATGGCACATTTCATTCCCTGCAAGAAGACTAATGATGCTGTTCATGTAGCAGAATTGTTTTTCAGAGAAGTAGTGAGACTTCATGGTTTGCCAAGGACCATAGTTTCAGATCGGGACACTAAGTTTGTTGGATATTTCTGGCGTACATTGTGGAAGAAGTTGAAGACAGATTTGAAGTTCAGTTCATCACATCATCCACAGACTGATGGACAGACAGAGGTGGTGAATAGAAGTTTGGGAAATTTGCTGAGATGTTTGGTTGGAGATAAGCCAACAGTATGGGATTTGATTTTACCACAGGCAGAATTTGCATACAATAATTCTGTCAACAGGAGCACTGGTAAATCACCATTCCAGATTGTATATGGAAGTAGTCCAAGAAATGCATCTGAATTAAGGAAGATAGATAAAGGAGAAATAAGTAGTGCTGAAGCTGAAGATTTTGCAGAACACTTGAAGAACATCCATGAAGAGGTGAGGAAGCATATTACCAAGATGAACGCACAGTATAAGGCTAAGGCAGATGAGAAAAGGAGGTATAAGGAATTTTAGGTTGGTGATGAAGTCATGGTTCATTTGCGGAAGGAGCGGTTTCCAGTTGGTACATATAACAAGCTGAAAATGAAGAAGTTTGGACCATGTAGGATACTGAAGAAACATGATTCAGGAAACGCATATGAGGTAGAATTGCCTACTGAGCTAAATATTTCACCAGTTTTTAACATTTCAGATCTGACAGAGTATCATGAAGGAGGTGTTGAAGATGAGATCACAGTAGCACAGTGGAGTATTCCAGCAACTAGTTCAGACACTAAGGAGATCGAAGATATACTGGACAGTCGTGTTGGCAGAAGCACAAGGAATAGGACATATGAAGAATATCTGGTCAAGTGGAAAGGACGACCTGTTGAAGATTTATCATGGCTGACAAAGGAGGAGGTTAGTCATCTTGGCTTTCCTCTGCACACCTGAGTTGTGATAGGGTCACTTTCCCAAATTACCTTGGGTGTCTGATGCAGGAGCATCCTGGGTGTAAGAGCAATCTTGCATCACCCAAAAATATTTCTATTTTTATATTCAATAAGGGCTATTTTATGCAGAGCTGCTATTTGTGGAAAGTTACTATTTTTGGTAATTTTCCTATGTGCTCAAAATGATCTGATTTCTTTCTTGGAGGTTCATTTTGGTCATGTAAGCCTGCCAGTAAAGTTTCATTGCCAGATCAAGTGTAGTTTTGAAGATATTGAAGATTTTCGGTATTGGCAGCAGGGTACAGAAACTTTGAACTCAGTTTTGAAGGCTTTAGAGGCCCCAGATGAGGTCAAAAATTTGGGTGACAAGCGCTTGCGCCGGTCAAGCCTGTAGAGCGCTTCATGACATTTCCGAAATGGGGTTATAATAGTCAATCAGGTCAACTGGTGATGACTTATGATCTCCGGAAGTCAGGTCACCCGAAATGGCGGAAAATAATTTTCTTCAAAATTTCTGTTCGGGTTTCAAAGGTTATCTTGAGCCGACTATGATGTAATAAAATGTAAAATAAAATAATTCTAAGTTTGGTCGGCCTTATTGGCTAAAATTCTGGAACCTTCCCAGGCGATGAAAAAAATTGCCTATATAAGGAAGGCTGTATTATTGTCTTAGGCAGTTCAGAATAGTTCTGGGTAGTAGATCTGGGTAATAGTTCGAGGCTTTGTCCTACGGAATATTGTAAGGGAATGCCCATGTGGCTTTGCATATTGTAATTCTGAAAGTTTGTAATTCCACATTTGTGGAGATAATAAGAAGCCAATTTTCTGTTCTTGCATATTGTTGTTGTTTCTCTATTTTTGTTATGTGTTTGTGGTATTAAGGGGAGCACCCTTCATCATAAATCTTCTACAGGAGGTGATTGTTTATCATGTTCATGAGTAAAGGTTGTACAAGGTGGGATAATAGGTTTTGAAGAAGTTTCTTTTCCCTTTCCTTTAATATCATCATGAATCGAAGGAGAAGGTAAATCAAATAAATCTTGCACATTCATATCCTGAACTATAGCTTGAATCCCATCATAAGTACAAGAAGAGAAAGGATGAATAGATGGAGAATTAGTTATCGGATTAGGATTAGTAAGATTAGGATTGATAGGATTAGGATTAGGATTAATAGGATTAGGATTAGGATTAGGATTAGCAAGATTAGGAGATGGTTTATCATCTACCAAATTCTTCACATAATCCAAAAGATAAATAAGGCTACCACATAAATCTTTAATGAAGGTTTTGAATGTAGGTAGACTAGTGTCGGTCAACTTCACAAAAGCATAGGCAAGAGAAAAGTGAAGGGTCATCAACATAATGAAATGAATAATACTCTCATAAACATCATAGGTATTATAAAGAGATGCTAAAAGAAGAGTAATAAATAACATGACTACACACCAAAGAACCTTAACAATCTCCATAGTAATTGAAATGCAAGATTTTTTTTTTTGTATTTTTGAATTTAAAATGCAAGAGCATAAACAAGATCTAATCTCAATTCAAGAAAGGATCTATAATCTAACACAATAGGGCATCTAATTCTACAAAATAAAGGAGAATAAGTATGTCAGGTTCACTAAAATGAATAGAGGTAAAATGGAATCACCTCTATTGGGGGTAATGTATGGGGGAAATATTAGATCCACTCCTAAATCCAAATTCCCAAAGGAGAGATCCAATTTGATCAACCAAAAGGTTAATACACAATCAAATCAATCTATGGAGAATATGAAAGAGAGAGAAAAACCCTATATTTCCCTATGGTAGGATTGTGCTTGAAATATGAAATAATTGAAATACAAATACTAACCTAAAATTAGGGAAAATTTGGAAAATGCCAATTTCTGATGTTTGTGTGAACTTTTGGGCAATTTTGCAACCTGTTTCGGACTGGAAATGCCAAGATGAAGAAAACCCATAAATCTTTTGTCTTTTCGATGGCAAGTAGTCTTTGACCCTCACAAAAGGTCAAGGGCTACATTCTTTATTTGAAGGTCGATTCTAACTTTGTTTGTAGATCTCAGAAGTTTTCTGAAAAGGGTATCCAAATCCACTCTCAGATCCAAAATTTTGCACCTGCACCTGCAAGAAAAAGATGGTTTTTGTTGTTTGTTTGAGGGGTTTTCCTTGGCCAAACCCCAGTTTGAAATCAACCTTAATATTGAAATTGAAAAAAGAATGATAGCAAGTAGTAGAAGTAGATCTAACAATGAAGCTATGCAATTCAATAGATATGCAATTGTATTTTGAATGTAAACAAGTATATTGATATGAAAGCTTGAATGCAATAATGGTAAATGTAAATCAAAACCATGAAAGTAAATACAAAACCTCCATGCTTGTATGCTTGAAATCCACTTTGATAGAAGAATGAATGAATCCAGAAGATGAACAAAGGATCTTGAAAGAATATCACACCACCATGATGGCTAGATCTAGGGTTTAAATGATGAATCTTGAATGCTTGAACCAAATCCCTTCAATGGCTTGAATGCTTGAATCCTTGATGTTCAATGGAGAACTTGGATGGAGAAGAGGACTTGAATTCTTGCTTGATCACCTTGAGATCTTGAGAGAGGAGATTGCAAACTTGATGCCTTGATCATGAAATTTCCTAGAAACTTGATGGATAAAATGAGAGAGGAAGGCCTCCTTTTATAGTGAACTAGGGCAGAATCCTCCAGAGGGGCCACCTTTGAGAATTAAATCCTAATTAGGTCCTAATCTTTAGAAATATACCTATATTAAATGCAATTTTAGGATTTACCATTTTGAAACCTGAAAAACATGGGCATTTGAAATCTGGACTAGGGGTCAGGGATAAGGTCAACTCTACCCTAGGTTAGGGTAGAGGTCGACCCTGACCTAGGTCAAGGTTGAGGTAAACTTTGACCCTCAAGGTCAAATTTGACCTTGAGGTCAAAAACCTCAAAACTCCATCCTAGAATGCTAGGAAATGCAAAAATATACTATAATTAGGGATAGACAGAAGCATAATGGGGAGAACAAGTCAAATCTGAGCAAAGGGCTAATTCAAGGTGCTTGACATGACCCAAACCACTGACTCGGAGGGCTAAACAATCTTATCATGGAAGTTCTTCCATTTTAAGATGATACACAATGTAACCTAGAACTTCATTCATATGATGAAATCTAATAAAAATGAAAATCTAGCATAAGAACCCCTATACTAAAAATATTTGTGTAAAAATTTCTTTCATCTACTTCATATCTTTTCTAATAGCTATCACATACTTTCAGTGTTTTCATCATTGCCCTTGATATTGTCTTAATTTATTAGTTGCTTTCCTTTTGTCATGACTCTTCATAACTATGCTCCTAACTACTCTTATCATCTTCAAGATCTTTGTAATATAAATGACCTTGCTTCTCATAGCAGTAACTTGTATTGAACATTGTTGTCTTTTATTGATATCTCATTGTCATAGAGGTGAATATCTATCTTAAAACACTATTGATATACACTGGTACAATGAATCAATGTCTTTTGTCTTCAACATATTTGAAATCATTATTTTAATCTTCTTTTTATGGATGCACTATTACTGATAAGTTTTATTTAATGTGTTGTATAATGTGTAGGTGACAAGTTTATCTCACTCATTAAGGATAGAGATGCCCCATATATATTTTCATTCATCACCTTCACATGTTAATATTGCATATAGGGAGGTAAAATTGTCGAAAAGTGTCACTCACTCTTATCATGGATGTCTGCTCTTTATTCCTAGCATTTGGCTATCCTTGACTATTATGATCTTGTTGATCTCTATTCTTTTCACTGTGACTACTCTCCTCTTAAACATATGTTTAGATCTATTTTTTGATAGCAATGAAAAGATATCATATCTTTGAAACAATGAGATTATCCCAAGGACAATGATGTCTAGTGTTAGAATAATGAACACCATGAATTAGTGAAAAAACCATTGAATGAGTCTACCATATCAAGAAAATTAATCTCTATCTTAAAAAATGAGAGCTTAGAAAATAATCCTTATCTAAAGCATGAAGATCTTATAAGAAAGGAAACCATTAATGTGTTGGAGATTTGCTAGTAGGCCAGTACTGACTGTATGTTTGTCATTGATGACAACATATGGAAAGTAACATGTGTGGAAGTCTTATACAATAAGCTTTCTATATATGTAGCATGGACATGATATCAGCATGATATCATGGGCGTACAGGTTAACTGTTAGTACAGGCAGTTATATTGCAGTTGGTGTCAGTAGTGTTCCTGACAGAGTTACAGATAGTGTTTTGTGTATGGTTGTTCGTACAGTTATCATGGAGCCTTGCACACTTGGATATATGTTGAAGACATGTTAGTGTTGTTTCATTTATGGATGCATAGTCTGTTAATGAATGTAAGTAAAGTTATGTAGTTGTTATTCGCTAGCAGTAGTTTCATGTGTTTGTTTAGAAGAGCCAATAGATATTTTATTGGTTCTTGAGTTGTGCTTATCTTGAGGGTATGTGCCCTTGGATTTAATCTTGGAGAAGTGTTATTAATGTTCGGTTAAGAGCACATAAGTTAATTCATCTTGAGGAAAAAGATCCAGTTGTTTTGGTAGAGCCGATAATGTGTAGCATACGTCTACATTTATCTTATTAGACAGGTCCCAAATTGTGTTGCGTGCATAATAAAATTGACATAATGTTTTTTTGGAGTTTTTTATGGTTTCTCTATTATGATTTAAGGGTGGTTCTAATAGGTTGACTTGATTATATCATTTGGAGGAAAGATACTTATAAGCAGTTATTTGTGATTTTTGAAGTGTGGTTCTAAGTTGATGAAGTATAGTAGAGTAGAGTGTGTGAAGTGTTGAAACATAAGAAGAAGGTCTATGTGACCAAGTAAAGTACTTGTGCTATTCATTAGAACTGATCCAGATAGCAGGTCAAAGTGCAGTTCACCAAGTTCCAGGTATAATGTGTATTAGTTATTTAGAAGGTTATAGCCTTTGCCCATTTGAGTAGTGAGCTCTCGGATAGTGCATCCTCTCCCCTAACAGGGAAAATTGTAAAAGACTCCTAACAGGGTCTGACATTTGAATACGTCTACTGTACTTAATATATTGTAAAGCTACTCCTAACAGGGTAAAGGATCTTCTAACAAGGATCATTATACACTAGTGGGTATCAAGTCCCACTTGGGTTTTTACCTATTTGGGTTTCCCCGTAACCAAAATATTGTTTTTGTGTTCATGTGTTCTTTCATTGTGTTTATTATTTATGTTTAAGTATACTTAATTGGATAAATAATTGAATTTTGTAGATAACTGATTCACCCCCCATCCCCCCTCTTAGTTATCTCTTGGGACTATTCCTAACAATTGGTATCAGATCCAAGTGCCTCGGAGAAAAATTTTAATAGCTTGAGGTTGATCAGATGATGTACTTTAGAAAATAAATTCCTAAGTTTGATGGAGATAATTATCTTGATTGGAAGAACAAGATGGTGACTCATTTGAAGTGCATTGCTTTTGAAGTTTTTAATGTAACCATCAAAGAAACCAAGATTCCTACCTTAGAAGACCTTTCAAAAGATGATGCTACTGACATACAAAAGGAATTGTTTCATGATAATGTTATTTCTAAAGAATCTCTTATCAGTGCCCTATCTGATGGTGAATTTTCAAAAGTAAAGAAGGTAGATACTGGCCACAAAATATGGAATCACCTAGAAGACATATTTGAAGGAGAAAAACAAGAAAAAGATGTGCATAGAAAGATATGGAATAAAAGATACAATGCATTAGAGATTCTGCCTGAAGAAAATATTAGAGCTTACAATCAAAGGATTAAGGAAGCAGTTGCTGGAATCAGAAACAATGGCAGAGAGATTTCAGAGGAGGACATTATGGATAAGTTGATGACTACTCTCACTCCTGAATATGAAAGAAGGATGAACATCCTTGATGAGACCATGTAGCTTACATCAAATTTCAAGAGAGAGACCTTGATCAACAAAATCTCAGCTTTTGAGATTTCAAGATTGAAGACAGAACCAAAGAGTGAGACAACTTTCAAAGAAACAGTTCATGGTAAGAAATCTGCAAACACTTCTGGTAATTTTGATGATGATGATGAAGAGAAAATATTAGATGATTTTATTGCTATGATTTTCAAAAGAGAAAAGAAAGGAAAAGGAAAATATGAAGGTCAATTACCATTTAACTGCTTTTCATGTAATAAGATTGGTCACTTTGCATCAAAGTGTCCCACTAGAACTAGAAAGTTCAAGAAGGATTACAAGCCTAAGTATTCTAAGGAATGCTACTATGATGGAGATCGAGTTTCAAATGAAGAATCTTGTGAAGAAGAACTTGGATTCATTGCTATTGTAGAAAAAATAAATAACAAGACAATTCATGAAGACAAGAAAGAGAATC
The DNA here is from genome assembly GCA_027943335.1 of Chamaecyparis obtusa. Taxonomy (NCBI): domain Eukaryota; kingdom Viridiplantae; phylum Streptophyta; class Pinopsida; order Cupressales; family Cupressaceae; genus Chamaecyparis; species Chamaecyparis obtusa. The sequence continues at coordinate 56,636 of BSBK01004696.1, read as the reverse complement.
AAGAGCTAGCATTGATTTCACAAGATGACATAAGGACAGACTAGATTATAGATAGTGGTTGTTCACATCACATGATAGGTGATAAAGGCAAGTTTGTTCATTTGGACAAATACAATGGAGGTATGGTCAGATTTGGAGACAACACTCCTAAACCAATAGTTGGTAGAGGAGCCATCACCTTGGATGGAAAGAATAGTACTGATGATGTTCTTTATGTTGATGGTTTGAAACATAACCTTCTCAGTGTTGGAAAGTTACTTGGAAAAGGTTATCAGTTGGAGTTCATAGATGACAAATGCATCATTAAAAACAAATATGGTGTTATGATTGCATCAGGCACAAAGACAAGAGGTAATATTTTTCAACTCAATTTAGAAGCAAGTTGTTTCGTTGCTAAAGTTGATGACAGTTGGTTGTGGCATAAAAGACTATGTCATATCAATTTTGATAAGATAGTAAAGATAATAAATGTTAAGGAAGTAAGAGATCTACCTAGAATAGAAAAGCCAGTTGATACTATATGCAAGGAATGTGTGATGGGAAAGCATGTGAGAAATTCATTTAGGAGCAAGCAGAATTCAACAGAGAACAAGTTGGATCTGATTCATATAGACCTATGTGGGTCAAATCAAACAAGATCATACTATGGTGAAAGGTATTTCATTTTTTTTGTTGATGATTATACTAGGATGATGTGGGTTGTGTTCTTAAAAGATAAGTCAGAAGAATTTGAGAAGTTCAAAATATTCAAAACTAAGGTTGAGAATGAATCTAGACTAAAGATAAAATGTTTGAGATTGGATAGAGGAGGAAAATTCACCTCTAATAGATTCTATGAGTACTACGAAGAACATGGAATAAAGAGACTATTAAGTGCACCTAGAACCCCTCAGTAGAATGGAATTGCAGAGAGAAGGAATATGATAATTCTTGATTCAACGTGCACCATTATGATAGAAGGAAAAGTTGCACACACCTATTGGAGAGATGCGGTCAATATAGCAGTCTATACCATTAATAGAATTCAATTGAGGCTAGGAACTGACAAAACACCATATGAGCTATGGTTGTATACACCTAAAAATGGTCATCTAGACTATTAGCCCCTTTTGCTAAATCATCAATTGCTTATTCTTGATCAAATCCTAGCTCTATCATTTATTCGATTATTTTCTATGGGCTAACCATCTTATTCTAAAGTTTTTATTTATTTAAAAGGAATATTTCCTCCCCTTTTAATAAATAAAAAGTCCCCACTTTTCCTCTTATCCTAAGTTGCACAAATAAAACATTATTCTTATTTTATAAAAAGGAAAAAAGCACTTTTTGTCTTATATGGACACAAAAGTCAACTCCTATTTTCTCATTGGAGGATACTTGTGCACATGGATTGCTCCTCTTTCAAGCTCCACCCTTGATTAAATCTTTTTCCTCTTAATCTCCATGGTCCATTCTTTTTTCATTTCTTATAAAAGGAGAGCTTTCTTCTTCATTTTCATATCTTAAGTTTTCATGCTAATGTTATGCTGTAGGTTTTCTAGGTCATTTTGGAGCTTTTGAAGATTTGGAGCATTCTTGGCTTTTGCATCTACATGTTATCATAGTTTCATTTCTTTCATTATTATGGCATTCATAGCTTCATACTTAGCTTAGTTTCCTTTATGCTTTAGATTAATTCATCTAGATTGACTAGGAGGCTTTGTAATACTTGCATCTTTCATTTTCATAGCTTAGCTTGCATTTCCATTTCTAGCATAGCATTGCATTGCATTTTCATTCTTGATTCTTGAGGATATTGGCATTCTTGCCCTTGTCTTCTTTGAATCTCCCATTTCATGGTTTACTAGCAAGGTTATTGGCTTAATAGCTCTACCTGAGAGCATTCTTAAAAACCCTTGCACTCCATGCCTAGGGAGGTATGGATCGATTTTTGAGACCTCATTCTTGAGTGTTCTTGAATGTAATGATTCATAGAAGTGTGACACAATTATAGCACACATTTTTGGCACCCACCATGGGGCAAAGTAGACTAGCTTTGTCCCTTCTTTTTTTGCATTTTTGTCATTTTTTGTCAATTTTTTGACAAGTTTTTAGCCTAATTTTTGGTCTCTATTTTTCTATCTCAGACTATCGTACGATACTTTCTAGAAGTATCATGCGATAGTTCTTTGTATGTGCATGCTATACTTTTCCTGTCAGAAGTATCGCCTAGCTATTGCAGAGAATATCGCCTGGTCTCGGGTGAAGTATCACCTAGTGTCGAGCGAAGTATCACACAAACTAATATTATCACCCCAGTATACTGAGAAGTATCGCGCGATAATTATGGTGTCTGTAACTATCACCTGTACCTAGCAGTGAGCTATTTTTGAGTTATTTTATCTATCTTGCAAGTTTTGGGTTCTCTGCTAACTTTTTGAAATGTTCTAAAAATTTTAGCATTTTCAAATCCATGCCACTTTGGAAAATGGGTGCCCATTTTTGAGAAATTTTTGCAAATGGTATCGAGAATCGAAGTGTGATATATTGTTGGAAAGGTCTTTCAGAGCCTAATCCAACCATGCTAGTTTCATTTTCAGATTTTGCCATTTGATTAGCTATTTTATTTGCAGATTATCTGATTTTTTTAATTTTGCTAACCTTATGGGGCTAACAAGTTGTGGTTGTAGGTGCACTTTCTTGAGATATTTTGCTAAAAGAATGCATGTCAAAGAGGGCTACTAATGGTTTTTTCAGGGCTGCCCTAAGCATAAAAACCAAATCAAGTGCTTGTTTAATTGCTTTATTTATTAAGTGTGGCATATACTAGTTGTTTCATTTCATAGGCACCTAATACCTTGTTGTAGGAATTTTGAGGTGGTAAGAGAGTATGCTCTTCACCCTTGTGGTGAAACAAAAATCTTGACCCATCTTGGGATTTTGAAAGCAAGGGGGTAATTAAATCTTTGCTTGGTGTGTTTGGGTGAAGTTTTTGAGATAGGGGAGTATGCTCTTCACCCTTGTGGTGAACCAAAAACCTTGAACCTCAAGAATTGATCCACTTTTTGTTTAGATTTAGAATCCTTTAGTGGGCTTGCTCTTGAAAAATCAAGAGGAACGACCCAAGTGGGGACAAGCTTTTTGCTAGCTCTTCCAACCCACTATAATCTCAAGGCTATCGAGGACACAAAACCTTGGTAGACATAGTACTTATCTTCGCTTGATGTGAGTAACTTGTGGGATTGTGACCATGAGGAAAGCATTAAGCAAGAATACTTAAGGTACTCTTAAGGCCGCGAGGTCCTAGTCCTTTATGAGGAACAAGAGGGGTGCTATGAACAGAAGCCCTTACTATGAACCATTAGATAGAGGCCACCTTATTTTAGCCGCTTAGCTTCTTGGTGCAAGGATTGATCCAAGTGGACTTACTCGGATGACCCCAAGACACTCACCATATGTGTTCCTTTGGTTGTGTTTTTGACACTTCCATGACAATGCCAATATCTCTTGTGGGCAGCCACTTGGTGTGAGGTAAGGGAGCATCAAGTTGTGGGACACGTTGCTAAGTAATGAGCCTTGTCCTTCTAGGTAGTAATTGCTTGAATTGTCTTCGATTGTGCTATACCAGTGTAAACGTTCTCAACATTCAAACAAAATGGTAGCACTCATAGAATTTTTCTATTTTGATATCACAAGTGCTTGTCTTGGCAAGGTTTCTTTTGCCCTTGTTTCAAGTGTTCTATGACATGTTTGATCCTATACTATTTGCAAACCTATCTTTTATCTACTATTACTACTTGTCAAACTGAGAAATTGTACTATCCAACCTTCAAACGTTAACAAAATGCTTCAAAACTAAGATTTTTATGTTCACTGGTCAAAGAATCACCCAAATCTACAATAGTATCACGTGCCTTACTGAGAAATATCATGCGATAGTTTGCACCTGCTATCTATCGCTTGCTTTGCCTAAAGTCTGTCGCTTTGATATATTAAGCTCTATCACCTGGTATAAGGTGAAGTATCACCCGATTGAGAAGTATCACCCTATTTGCCTGAGAACTATCACCTGGGTCATTTCTACTATCCTTTCATTGCTACAATCTGAAGTTGCTAAACTTGCACTTTAACCTATCGTAGAATGTCCTTTTCTATTCTTACCTGAAGCTGGCTTGTTATCTACATGCTTAGATTTGTTCTAGATTGAAACAAATAAGCTAAAAATATTGGATTTGAGTTTAACAAATGCTACCCTTGATCACTTGTCGCATCACGGTTACCTCTCTAGCTACTTGCTTATTGAGCTTCTTGCTCACTGCTCGGCTTTAGTCAATTGATTTTTTTAAGTGCTTGAGCACTTTTGATGAGCCATCTCTCTCTATTGTTCTACTTTGACAAGTGATCTTTATTAGCTTTGCTTATCTCATATCTGAGAAACTTTGTCTCATTCTATTAGTCAACCAACATCTCTTTTCATGCCAGTTACAACTTGGTCTCGATTTGAGTAGGAGAGTCATCCTCCATTCAATTATACACAGTTACCTTCTCCAACTAGACACTCATGAGCACCCATTAGTAGCAACAGTTCTAGTTCTGACCAATCTGAGAATTATAAGGCTACCCCGTGGTACAAAGGAGGTTTCCTCTTTTTCGCATTCAAGACCCCCAAAAACATAGACAGTGTCTCACTCACTTTGACTGAACAAGAAAAATTTCAACACTTGCAAGAACACTTTGAGCATAAGGATAACCAAGCGCAATTAGACAAAGAACACAATCAACAAAGGATGGATGCTACTAGGTGCATGGCTTATAGAGGAATGTCTTATGAGCAACCTGAGACTAGTAACTATGAGCATAGACCTCTTTTTAATGGCAACAATGGCAACAACACACCACCAAGATCTCCTCCAAGACCCACTTGTGGTATGCCTTCTTCACCTCCTAGACCTCCTGCCTCTCAACATGAGGCAGAGGCTAATGATGAGATTTCTAGTGAGGATCTTATGAGATTTGAACAAGATGTGGTCTCCCAACAAATGATGCATAAGCTTTTAGAGCGTAATGGTGATCAATATTTTCAATATATGACTTCTAGAGGATACAAGAGTCCTCCCAGCTACAATGTCAGACAAATTGTCCAACAAAGAGTACCAACTGAATTGGAAGTCCTTCAAGAAGAACTACATTGGACAAATCAACACCTTACCCAAATGGCAATAGAAAGAGAGCCTCCAAAGGTCTGTTTTGTACAATCAATTTGTGCTCTTCCTTTTGATAGGAGTTTATACATGGTCCCATTTCCTAGGGATATTGAGGTTCCCAAATATGACAAGTATGATGGAAATGGTGATCCCCATGACCATGTGTGTCACTTTTACACTCTTAGCATGGGCTTCCTTCATGAAGACACATTTCTTCTATGACTATTCCCTAGAAGTTTAAGAGGCCAAGCTTTGGAATGGTTTGCGAAATTAACACCACTGCTTAAGACTTTCGATGAGTTGGCTTAGCGATTTACCTAGAATTATTCTTACAACATCCAACAACCTGTCACCATGATAGATCTTGGTCATCTAAGACAACATCAAGGTGAGCCATTTGCAACTTACTTACAATGTTGGAGGTCATTGTATTCTAGGTATCCTCGTCCGTTACCTGAAAGAGAAAAGATTGATATTTTTGTCAACACTCTTGTGCCTGAGTTGTATTATGATCTAAGGAAACAACTATTCTCCTCTTTCAATGACATGGTTGAAAGTGCATATCAAATTGAGGATGTAGCTATAAGAAAAGGGGATATTGTTATTAATAAAGATGTTAAAGGCAATGGCAAAGACAAGAACAAACCTTGGAATAAGAACAAGTATGTTGTTAATGATGGGGTTGTTGACGCTCCTAAAGCTAAAGAGCCTACTTTCAATCTCTCCAATGCTATCTATGCATCAAAAAAACAAGAAGTTTCTAATGCTCACAGTGCTCCTAAACCTCAATATGCAGATAAGCCTAAGAAGTCATTTCGAAAGCGAGTCTATACCAAGTTGGTAGAACCTTACAATGTGATCCTTAAGACTTTGGTTGACAATGGATATCTTATGCTTCCTGATAAACCTGGTAACTAGGATCTGATAAATAAGCCTGATTGGTGGTGAGAGGATCATTATTGTCATTATCACAGAAACAAGGGACATTTGACAGACAATTGTTTTAAGCTTAAGGATGATATTCAGGATCTTATTAAGAATGGCACAATCTCCACTGATGGCTTAACTAAAAATTTTGATCACACAGCTTTCAAAGATCCTCTACCTAAGCATGATAAGGGGGAAACCTCTCAAGCACATAAGAAGAATCATGATGCTTAGATCAATTACATGTATCCTTCTAATACGCCTGTGATCAACATGGTAGAGTTTGTTGAGAGTGTTTTAATGATGAGGTCTCAAGAGGATAATAAAGCCAATCATGGTAAGCCAAAGTTGGTCTTGCAAACATGTGGCAGTTCATGTTCCCAAAGTGAGAAACTGAATGCTGTTACTAGGGGGCAAGCCAAGATTGTCCTTAAAACTATGCAAGATCCCAAGCAAGCTTTGCCTTCCAAACAAGCAGCTCCTTCAACCACCCTTAGCTATGAACTTGTCCAACATTTGCAAAAGACACTAGCACAGATATCTATCCTTGAGTTGCTTCGGTTATCCCCTTCGCATAGAGAGATTCTTAATGAGGCTCTACGTAAAACACGTGTTCCCAATGACATTGATCCAGATCAATTTCAGGCTATGGTCAACCACATTTCATCTCCGCTATCTCTCTCCTTTTCTGCAGAAGATGACATATCTATTGCTCACCCACATAATCTAGCTTTACACATTGAAGTTCTAGTCTACAATACCTGAGTCTGCCGAGTCCTGATAGACAATGGTGCAGGGTTAAATATTGTTTCTTTCAATGTCATACAACAATTGGGTTTGTCAAAATTTGCTATGGATTCTAAGAAGAAGATTACTATAAAAGCTTACGATGAAGTGGAAAGATCTTCCAAAGGTCCTGTCACACTGCTTGTCCGAGTGGGCCCTGTCAGGAAAGATATTAGCTTCCAAGTATTGGACATTCCACTTGCATATAACATTCTTTTGGGTCATCCTTGGATCCATGACGTGCAGGCTATTCCTTCCACTTATCATCAGTGCGTCAAATTTTTGTACAATGGCATTGAAGTTGTGATTCCTGGAGACCATACTATTGCTATTAATGCTCTTGCTACTACTGAAAAATTTGTTCCTCACAATGAACCTTTTGTTGATGCTAGTATGTCTCTAGTTTCTGCTAAGAAAACACTTAAGATGATGAGCCTTGGTATGGGTGAATATATGTCGGATTCCTTTGCTTCTATACTTGTTTCTCCTAGGTCATATGGGAAACCTTCTAATAAAATGAAGCCTTCCACTTCTACTATGGTGATCTTTGATACTTTTGTTCCTTCATCCATTCCTTTAGAAGTAGAAAGAGAAGAACAAGCTATTCAAGAGTGGATCTATAGAGAAGATTCCAGAAATATTCCCATGCTCAGTAATTCAGACATAGATACAGATGAGTTGCCACTACACACTATGGCTCAAATGGGAGATGATCTTCCTTCTACTTCACTTCTTTGGGGAGAAGCATGTATATATACTAATGATATGGCTAAGGCCTCTATGTCTAGAACCTATGTGCCTAAAGAATCATTGTACTATGATAGACAACATCACAACATTGCATGACTGCTATAAAGAGGTGATCTCTCACGTAATGACATGAGTATCTCTACTTCTCGGCATCTTAAGCCTTTTCCAGAAGATTCTTCCATGACAGATATGGATGTTGATGTAGTTCATACCTCTCGTAACCCACCTGACATAGTTGATGAGTCTCATGTTGGGTGTAATGATTTTGTTCCCCGTATTGCCTTAGTTGACTACGTTGGTCCTTCTATGAAAAATCTAGATCTAGCTACTTTTGGAGCCTACCCTATAGGCTCAACCTCTCTTGTCACCAAAGATGACATCCCTCAAATAAATGTTGTTAAACCAATCACTTCATTTCATCTCGCATCAACACCTGTTACTTCTTCCACCAGTGAACTAGCAACAAAAAAGATTGAATCAACAATCAAGTATCACAGTCATCATGTCAAAAGAAAAGAGCAATTGTCGGATGGAAAAAACCACATTGTGGCAGTATCCGAACCTAAGAAAAGTAAAAATAAAAATTTGCTCAAAAATAATGATTCTCAAATAAAAGATGACAAGCTGATTCTCTACAACAAAATGGTGCACTACTTCAAGCATGAACTCATATCTGTTACACTTCAGCCCATTCCTAGAGTTGAGAACAAAGTTGCTAATGCCTTGGTTACTTCGACATCCATCTAACAAATAAAAAGGCATAAATCTCACTTCAAGTTCCTGGTGGATGAATTACGCTATCCTGCTTACAAATCCTACAATCCTGCCATCTTTTCATGTCTTCCACCTCATATTCTTCCTAACAATCCATCATGCCATTCTTTCCACCATCCCTTACACTTTTCCTTTATCTTTGGTGACTTGTATAGGAAGGGTCTAGACGAAACTCTCCTTAGGTGTCTAGAAATAGAGGAGTCAGAAAAAGTGCTAGCTGAAATCCATGATGGCATATGTGGATCACATTCTAACGATCCTTCGCTAGCTCAAACATTGCTTAGGGCTAGTTATTATTGGTCGAACTGGTTGAGACCTCCTATCATCATAGCTGCAGCATTTGGGCCTAGGGCCTATCAGTTCTCTACATCAGAGGAAGCAGACTCTTGATGCCCATTTTTGTCTGGGGCATTCTTTGTACATACTTTATGATCCTAAAAAAATTCCAAAAAAAAATCATATATGATGCTGAAAAAAATCCTAAAAAGCATAAAAAGTACTAAAAAAATGAGCATCCTAGTGAAAACCTAGCAATAGGCGCTTTGATGTCTCACCAAAAAAATTTAAAAAAATTTAAAAAAATAAAAAATAAAAATAATAAAAAGTCCTGAAAAAATATCAATAAATCTATCAAGTGGTGAAAACCTAGAAACAGGCGCTGCTTGAGACCCTCTGCACCTATGTCTATCAGTCTTGCGTGGTGCTCATTCGGTCCACTTCTTGCTTTGCCTCTCCTAGCCTAGAATTGACTCTTGTCTTGGTCTAGGAGGCATACATTGTTTTAAGCTTATCTTGGGTCTCTTTGTGTGTCTGGGTTTCTTAGGCACCTCGCAAACAGTGTTTTTCAACACCACCCCAACTTTGTTTTTCAACACTACCCTAGCATTGAGTGTTTCTTAACACTTATCAGATGTCCTACCCGCAGTCTAGATGATGCGATATTTCTCATTGGTAGATGCGATACTCAAAGTTTAACTCTATGACCTACACACACGCACTTGACTTGCTGAGATTTGTTTGACTTTATTTCTTTGCATGCTATCTATGATGATTTCTTTGTTGAGTGTTCTCCCCCTATGATCATTTTTGATGATGCATAGCTAGAAGACTGAGGGAATGAGAACATGTTTTATTGCTTTTTCTACTTATGGGTATATTTTGTTGGTCCTAACTATCATGAGCATTTATGTTGGTCTTACTTGACACTATGGACCTACAAGGTATTATCCTTGACTATTTTGCAAGTGCATGCTTATAGTCATCTTGACTTTCTTGTGTCTCAATGTGAGCATAATCTTGTTATATCAAACTTAGGTAATCTCACTGCACTAGTCATCTTGACCTACATGTCTCTGATGCCTAGGTGAGATTTCCACATTTCTATCTGATATATATCATATTCAGATTCACATAGTTATGCTAGTGTGTATTGTATGATCTTGTGATGCTACCAATAATGCTCAATGATGAATATTAGATGTCTATTGGCTTTGTAACCTTGAAAGTAAACCACTTTTCATGTAGCCTGCATTCTTAGGTTCATGTTAGTTTAGTTTTGCATCTTGCATATGGAGAGAGCTCTCCTTTTCATCTTACGTGGACTTGTTAATCAACTGTGCTCACCTTTCACTTCTTCCTGATCATGTCTTTCACTTCTTGTCTTTCATATCCCATCATTTTTCTTTCATTTTGGGATCGAAACCAAAATTTGAGTTCACCTTGATCATCCAAATCACCTTTTCCCCCTCTTTCGCGTAGTTGGCTGACCTTTTGAGGCCTGATCCTTCGATCTTCACTGGGGTATTCTTCACCTCTTCATCCCCATCTCTTTCAAACTTCCCATCTTTCATTCACTTTCAAATCCCAAGTTCAAATTCTTCCCCTCCGTGGTGTTTTCGGGTTGAGGGACCGATAGGTTCGTGCCCCATGTCCCATGTGTGGGGCATATCTTCACTGCTTGATGGTTATTCTATTCTCTCTCTTTGATTATGATTTCTAGTGATTTGATCATGTTGCTCTTGCTTCTACTTTCCCTCTACCTAGATTTCACTTTCAATCCTGAGGGGGCAGACACATCATATCTTATTGGCTATCTCTTTCCTAAGTGTTCAGTACTATTGCTACCAGGCTGACCATGTAGGATTTGCTATCTCTCTGCACTTTATTCTTTGGAGTCAGATCACTATCTACTTGCCTTCTTGGCTATCTCTTGCCTTCTTGGCTGATCTATTCTTTGACGTAATGTGTTCCCAGATTGATCACAAATTAGTCAAAGAGGGGAAAATGTATACACCTAAAAATGGTCATCTAGACTATTAGCCCCTTTTGCTAAATCATCAATTGCTTATTCTTGATCAAATCCTAGCTCTATCATTTATTTGATTATTTTCTATGGGCTAACCATCTTATTCTAAAGTTTTTATTTATTTAAAAGGAATATTTCCTCCCCTTTTAATAAATAAAAAGCCCCCACTTTTCCTCTTATCCTAAGTTGCACAAATAAAACATTATTCTTATTTTATAAAAAAAGAAAAAGCACTTTTTGTCTTATATGGACACAAAAGTCAACTCCTATTTTCTCATTGGAGGATACTTGTGCACATGGATTGCTCCTCTTTCAAGCTCCACCCTTGATTAAATCTTTTGCCTCTTAATCTCCATGGTCCATTCCTTTTTCATTTCTAATAAAAGGAGAGCTTTCTTCTTCATTTTCATATCTTAAATTTTCATGCTAATGTTATGCTGTAGGTTTTCTAGGTCATTTTGGAGCTTTTGAAGATTTGGAGCATTCTTGGCTTTTGCATCTACATGTTATCATAGTTTCATTTCTTTCATTATTATGGCATTCATAGCTTCATACTTAGCTTAGTTTCCTTTATGCTTTAGATTAATTCATCTAGCTTGACTAGGAGGCTTTGTAATACTTGCATCTTTCATTTTCATAGCTTATCTTGCATTTCCATTTCTAGCATAGCATTGCATTGCATTTCCATTCTTGATTCTTGAGGATATTGGCATTCTTGCCCTTGTCTTCTTTGAATCTCCCATTTCATGGTTTACTAGCAAGGTTATTCACTTAATAGCTCTAGCTGAGAGCATTCTTAAAAACCCTTGCACTCCATGCCTAGGGAGCTATGGATCGATTTTTGAGACCTCATTCTTGAGTGTTCTTGAATGTAATGATTCATAGAAGTGTGACACAATTATAGCACACAATGGTTTGGTAATATTCCCATAGTAAAATACTTCAGAATCTTTGGAAGCAAGTGATACATCAAGAGGGATGAAGCACTAGGCAAATTTGATGCAAGAAGTAATGAAGGTATTTTTCTTGGTTACTCTACTAAAAGTAAAGCTTTTGATGTTTCAATTTAAGATTGAAGAAAATCATTGAAAGTGTTCATGTAAAGATTGATGAGAATTTTATGATTCAAGAGAGATATCATGATTACTCACCCATGATTAAGGAAGAACCTAGACCCTCTACTAGTGAGATAGTTATTGAAGAAATGTTTGACAGTATTGATGTGTTATTCAATGACCTTGAGACAAGTGAAGAAGAAACTCCCAAGGCTAATAAGTCAGCATCACCTAAAGTTCCAAAGTTTAAATCAAAAAATCATTCCAAGATAGACATCATTGGAGATCAAAGCACCAAAGTCCTAACAAGGTCTTGAGAAAATAACTCAGCTAGCAGTGAAGCGGTATTTTTACTATCTTAGATTGAAAATTTAAGTGTTGAAGATGCATGTAATGATTTAGATTGGCATGATGCTATGAAATATGAACTTGATCAGATTGTTAAGAATGACACTTGGGAACTAGTCCCAAGACCTAGTGATAAGAATGTGATTGGAACAAAATGGATATTTAGAAATAAGATGAATGAAGATGGTACAGTAGTAAGAAACAAAGAAATATTAGTATGTAAAGGATATGCGCAAAGAGAATGCATTGATTATTTAGACACATTTGCACATGTGAGTAGATTAGAAGCTATTAAGTTGTTTCTAGCCTATGCTATAGTCAAAAACATAAAAGTTTATCAGATGGATGTCAAGTCAGCATTCCTAAATGGAAACATAAAAGAAGAAGTATACATTGAGCATTCGAAAGGATTCACCTTATCAAACAGACCTGATATGGTATGCAGATTGAAGAAGGCCCTCTATGGACTTAAGGAAGCCCCTAGAGCATGGTATGTGAGACTAGATGGATACCTAACAAAGATTGGATTCAAGAAAGGAGTAATAGATTATAATCTATTCATTAGAGAGACATCCGAAGGTTTTCTTCTTGTAGCTATATTTTTTGATGACATTATCTTTGGAGGTAATGACAAACTAAGTGCCGAATTTGCTAAATAAATGAGGAATGAGTTTGAGATGAGTATGATTGGTCCTATCAAATAATTTTTGGGACTAAATATGAAGTAGACAAAAAAAATGAATTTGTATTAATCAGTCAAAATATGTGAAAGAGATACTGAAAAAATTCAAGATGGATGATTGCAAGCTAGTAGGAACCCCTATGGTCACTAGATGCAAGATTAAAAAAGAAGATGACTCACTAGTAGTAGATATAACATTGTATAAGTCTATGATTGGTAAATGCATATATCTTACTTAGACTAGACCTGATATTGCTAATGCAGTTGGCATAGTTGGAAGATTTGCAGCAGAACCTAAACAAAGTCACCTCATGGTAGTAAAGAGAATATTCAGATACTTGTAGGGCACTATAGATTATGGTCTATGCTATCCTAATTCAGAAAATGTTGAGCTTCATGTGTACACTAATGCAGATTGGGTAGGATGTCTTGATGATAGAAAGAGTATTTCAAGAGTAGTGTTTCTTGGTGATAGACTTTTCACTTGGACAAGCAAGAAACAAAATTGTATTTCTTAGTCAATAGCAGAAGCGGAGTATGTTACCATAGCCTTGAATTGTTATACAATTGTTTGGATCAAACAGATGATAAAGGATTTCAGAATTTGGATTGATTATCCTATTTTTATTTAGTGTGATAACACTAGCAGTATCGATATGTCAAAGAACCCTATGATGCATGCAAAGACAAAGCACATTGAGATCAAGTATCACTTCCTAAGAGAGAAAGTAGCAGAGAAAGAAGTCAAGTTGGACTATGTGAGAACTAAAGATCAGTTGGCAGATATATTCACAAAGCCCTTGCCTAACGATAATTTTGAGTATCTCAGGGAGAATATGGGAGTCATTCCCTTCCCTGTTTCTACTTAGAAAAAAGAAGGAAAGGCATCAGTCCTCTAGGACTAGTGGAAGGTTGACTACTCTATCTTAGGAGTAGTACCGATACTTCAAATAAATGGCACCCTTTTCTATTGATGTCAAAGGGGGAGTAATATAACGAGTCATGAAAAATAGATGCAAAAGAGGAGTAATATACTAAGGGGGAGTAGCATTCAGATATGATAACAGTTTAGTTTAGGAAATGGAGAATATTAGAAATATTGCAGCAGATAGAGGATTCATCTTTGGGGGAGTTTTGAAGAGGAAATGGAGAATGTTATAAAAGAAATGTTCATTTGGGTTGATGGTGGTTTTTCATTCCACATGTTGCCATCAATGCCAAAGGGGGAGATTGTTGGAGATTTGCTAGCAGGCCAGTACTGACTGTATGTTTGTCATTGATGAAAAAATATAGAAAGTAGCATGCATGGAAGTCTTATATAATAAGCTTTCTGTATATGTAGCATGGACATGATATCAGCATGATATCATGGGAGCAGAGGTTAACTGTTAGTATAGATAATTATATTATAGTTGGTGTCAGCAATGTTCCTAACAGAGTCACAGATAGTGTTCTATGTATGGTTGTCCGTACAGTTATCATGGAGCCTTGCACGCTTGGATATATGTTGAAGAAATGTTAGTGATGTTTTAGTTATGGATGCATAGTCTGTTAATGAACGTAAGTAAAGTTATGCAGTTGCTATTCACCAGTAGCAGTTTCTTGTGTTTGTTTAGAAGAGCCGACAGAGATTTTATTGGTTCTTGAGATGCGCTTATCTTGAGGGTATGTGCCCTTGGAGTTAAGCTTGGAGAAGTGTTATTAATGTTTGGTTAAGAGTCCATAAGTTAATTTAGCTTGAGGAGAAAGATCTAGTTGTTTTGGTAGAGCCGACAGTGTGTAGCGTGCGTCTACATTTATCTTATTAGATAGGTCCCAGATTGTGTTGCATGCATAATAGAGCTGAAAAAATGTTTGTTGGAGTTTGTTATGGTTTCTCTATTATGATTTCAAGGTGGTTGTGTTGGAAATTTGGCTGAGTTGATTACATAGATTTTGTCATTATGGCAACATATGATCCACATGAAGATCGCACAAGTCAGAGAGCAAGTATGATAGAGCGCATTGCAAATTTGTCTAAGTGTGAGACAGTATTTTCACCAGTGCAACTGGACACAGTTTTTGTTTGCAACATTGATTGGAGTAATTTTAGTCCCTCTGCACTTGAACATAGACTCTATGGTGACTAATGATGACCCATCTCAGAGCGCAAGTCAGTACAACATGTACAGAAGGAGTTATGATAGTTTTTCTAAAGACAGTGTGAAGCCGATAGGACTAAATATGAAGGCAAATTTGGTAAAGAGTTAAGGAATTATTTTGTTTATCAAAATAATGTCTTAACAATATAAAGGGATGACATCCTAGATGTTTACCCTTGGATAAAGTTATTTTTTAATATGGCAGCCAACCAAGTAAAGTTATTAGCCTTAATAACTTGTATAAATGTAATTGTAAAATGTAAGAAAGATGTATGTAATATGTGAGATCTATGATGTATATGTAATAGCAATAGTGAAAGAGAAATGAAGAGATATTGATGCAAGAAGTATAAGGTTATGTACCTTGACCTCTTTTTGTAATTAGTGTATATTGTACATTACTTGTTTTGGGTAGTGGGCTCAGCTGGTAATCACATTTTGTACTACCAACTCCTAACAAGGTTGAGGCTTCTAACAAGGCCTATAGTCCCTTAATCAGGACTGATACACTATATGCTTGTAATAGACTCCTAACATAGTCAACATCCTTAATAAGATAATTTTGATTAGTGGATCTTTTTGGGTACCATCCCCACTGGGGTTTTCCCTTGGCCAGAGTTTCCTTGAGAAAAAATCATGTGTTATGAGTTCATTAGTTTTATTGCTATGCATGTAGTTTAGCTTCTTATTTTATGCATGTGTAAAGATAATCTGTTATATCCATAATTGGGAAAAAGATAAAGTTTGTAGAATACTGATTCACCCCCCCTTCTTAGTATTCCCTATTTCTAACAATTGGTATCAGAGCTTAGTTACTCGGAGAAGAATCATTCAAGGAAAGCCTAGCAGCTTGAGTAAGATCTCTATGGATATAGATCAACTACAGAGGAATCTTATAGGAGCTCTTGAATAGATTGATATGCTTACTAATGAAATAGACTCTCTAAAAGGGAAATATGATGATGTAAAGAACCTCATTGAGAAATTGAAAAACAAGTTGGAAGGGAAGATCTGAAATCTAAAAAGGAATCCAAAGTTCTTATTGAATATTATGATGACAATTTTAAAAAAGAAAATGAGATCCTTAAGCATGAACTGAAGATGGAGAATTTGAAACTTAGCTTGAAAGATGGAAATAGAAAGAATGAAGCGAATCTAAAATCTGAGAATGAAAGTCTAAAGACTAAAAATGAAGGACTGAAATCTAAACTTGGAAATGTAACATCTGAACTTGAGAAAGTCAATTTGCAGTATGTGGAACTTGAAAAATACAACAAGATTGTAAAAGGAAAACTGACTTAATCCAAGCAACAACTTTAAAGGCTATATTCAACTAGTAAGAATATTGATGAACAAGCATTTTTTCAGAAACCATTCTATGATAAGACTGGTCTTGGATTTAACACTCTTAAAGAAAATGATGAAAGCAAGGAACCAGATCTAAAAGTATCTGAAAGCATAGATGAGAAGAAGTTTGATGAGATCAACAAATCTAAAGATACACCTAAAGAAGAAGAATCACCAAAGCAAGAGGAATTACCCAAAGGTATGCAAAGAGAATTCAAAGGTAGATGTTTTTCTTGTAATACTATTGGTCATATGAAGAGAGATTCACAGGTAAGCAATTTAAACCTCTTAATGGTTATTGTTATAATTGTCATGGTTTTGGACATAGAGATATTGAATGTAGAAAACTTAAGTTTATTGAGAATAACAATAATAGTAAAATGTTTAGGAATACTAACAATGTAGATAAGAAACCTACATAAGATATGAACAGAAGAAATGGAGTAATATGTTATAGATGCAACAAGGTTGGACACATTGCTAGAAATTGTAGATCACAAATTAATCCACCTGGACCAAGATATGGAAACAATAGTATTGTTTGTCAGATATGCAACAAGATTGGACATACAACAAGGTTTTGCAGAATGAACAATGGAGTTTTTCATCCTAACCCTAACCCTAGAAATCATGAAAAAAGAAATGAAGATGCAAGAAAGAGATAGAAAGGTTGCTATAGCAATATAGATGAAGTGAAGTTTGTTAAAGGAATAGATTAAAGAGACATACTCAACATTGAAGGTAATCAGAAAGGTGTAGTATCAAGTGGTAAGAATGAATCCTTACCTGACCTATCTCAAAGCACTTAGTTTATGAAAATTACAGTAGATTAGGAATTTAGATTAGTGTAGAAATAGATTTATGATGAATTGAGTCTTGCAAAGTTAATGCAAGGTAGTCTATGATGTTCTAATGCTATGGTTAAGAGTGCAAAGAAAATATTATGTTTTGCGAGATTGCAAGAAGTTTTAAGTTTTGCAGGTTAGCAGAAACAACTTTTTGGAAAGAAGCAGCAAAAGAATTGAATGCGATGTCAGACCTAAGTGAGATTGAAGTAATAAAAGGTTATGATCAGTGTTATTTGATCATCAAAGAGAATACAAGTGTTAAGGAGATCAAAGAGCAATGATTGGAAGCATTTTGCAATGATTTGGTGAAGGATTTGAGCATCAAATCTACGCAAGCCCTAAAATCATGAAATTTAGGTATTTTACTTGGCAGATCTTTGAATTGATAAAAGGAATTTGAAGTAATCATGGATGTATCTTTAATTAACAATGTTACAGACAAAAATAGACCTAGAATGAAGAGGGAACCAGTAGAACCCTTGGAAGAAGACCCTAGTTTAGCTTTATCATCTGTACCAGACAGAGTTTTGCATTTAGAGAATGTAAGAAGTTATCTTGGATGCAAGTTAGAAACCATCAGTGATAGTGATTTTACCAATAAGTATCAGAAGATTTACAAACATGACATGTTATTAAAAGAAGGATATGATCATTTGAAAGACAATGAGATTGTTAAGTATGCATTGCAATATGAGTTTGATAATGAAGAATACACTAAGATAATCCTTAGTAGAATTCATAATGGGAAGTTTTGGCTAGAAGATAGAGTTATGGACATTACAACTGATTTGATTCATGAAGTCACATGACTATCTAAATATGGAGCTATTCCTTTAAATGAGAAGAACATGAGAAAAATATTCATTGATAACATAGGTTCATCCTATAATGGTAGAGGAATTGTAATTAGTAAGATCCAACAACATGATGTTAGATACTTATGCAAGATCCTAACAACTAAGTTTTGTGCAAATTCAAGAGAGGATGACATGGCAGCTAGAATGGTACACATAGCTTATCTGATGTGTGTTGACAAAGTGCCAGTTGATATGTGTGAAATTTTGAGAATTCAATTGTTTGAGAACTTGGAGAAGATTAAGAAGGCAAAGTATGCATAATTTAGATTTTCATCTTTGATCACTTACATGTTTTTCAACTTATTAAGAAGATTTCCTTACACCATTGCAAGTGACTGGAATGATGGACAAAATACAATGGAAAGGATCAATAAAGTGTATATGAGGCATGTTATTGACAAAGTAAATGAGAGTGCAATGTTGGTGATGAAGACTTTTCAGAACTTGGTAACTAGCAGATCAAGGATCCCATAGTCCCTTGTGGAGAAATAAAAAAATGAAGTATGTTTTATGGTTGATACTGACTTTACCTACATTGAAGTAGTAGAACCTAGAATTGAGTTCATAGACCCTCTTGGCTATGAAATATCTGAAACTAAGATAGAAGAATATGTGAATAGGCTACTTAAGTGCAAGGTTGACACTCACAGTAATAGATTTGGAACTTTTGAAGAAAATTTCAACTCCGCAAAGGCTATAATTGAGGAGAAGCAGTCTAAGAAAAGAGTTGAGAGAACTATTAAGAGAATATTGAAAGATTCAGGAATGATAGAGAAAGAATTCTTAGTGGAAAAGTAGACAATAGTAGCAATCAGAGATATTAGATAGAAAGAGAATTTGTTTGTACTTCCCTTGTCATCTAGTGTAGTACAATAGGAATCTACACAAGTCAAAGTGAAAGTAGAGGAACCTGATCAGGAACAAGAAGCAAGGAAACCTACTAGATGCTCTTCCTCCACACCTAGCAAGAGAGTGAAAGAAATTTCTACTGGACCTAGTAAGAGGCAGAAAACTCTAGTGCCACCAGTTCCTAGGAAAGTTGCAGAAATTAAAGATGATGACACTACTGTGAAGAAGAAAGCATGGAAACCTAGAGTTGAGAGAGTGAATGAAGAGATTATAAAAGATGGAGACTTTACTAAGATGAATAAATACTATGACCTCTATGACTACTCAAAGAGATTGAATCTTGAAAATGTAGTGGTCAAGCACTTGATTGTGGCTAATAAGAAGTTTGACACTATTCAGGGTAAGATACCCGATGACTTATTCAAGAAACTTTTTAACAGGAAGAAGAGAGCACAAGAGGAAGACAAATCTATTAGAGAGAATCTTGTGAAGAAACTATGTGATGTGAGAGATGATGAACATCTTAAACAAATTTTGAATCCCCTTAGCACCCATTTAAGGACTAAAAGGAGAACCATTCAGATCATGGCAGGACAATATGAAGAAGTGAATACAGAGACAGAACAAGCAATAGTTAAAGTTATGGCAGAAAATGTTGGAGAGCCATCAGTTGTAGCAGAGCAAGAAGAAGAAGCAGAACAAGAGGATATTCCCTCTCCAGCAGCTATAAACATTGAAGAAGAATCTATGAATGTTGAAGGTACAAAGATTGCCTTGGATACTAATGATAATGTATTCAAGAATCTGGAGAACATTGTTGACAATTCAGCTCTTGATGAACTGGATAGAACTATAGAAGCAGAGCAGACCCAATCTATTGTTGAAGAACCTAAAGTGACAGAAGGACAAGCACCTATAACCTCTAAAGTAGAAATCAATCTTACTCCTGAGACTAGAAAGAAGAAGCAAATTGGATCTTTGTTTGAGGATTTTGGAAAAGAAGTAGATGATGATGATCAGATGGAATTGATCACATCTTTGAACAAAATCATTGGGAAGAATAAGAAAGTTAAAATTCTAGAAGGATGTCTGAAGGACCTTACTGAAAAGTTACAAGGTGTTGTAGTTCTACATAGATTGTAGAAGTAGACCCTCTGGAGAAAGAAAAGAAAGTGGTGAGAAATTTTGATGATGAGTTCACTAACTTATCTGAGATTGCAAAGATAAAAGCACAGGTAGACTATGAGGCTGGAATGCTTTTGAACATCAGCCAGAATATCAAAAATGATATCAACAGTCTTGATATTTATATCAAGGACTTGAGGAAGAATTTGGGAATAGGAAAATCTTTGTACATACAGTGTACAAAACTAGAGACTTTGACAATAGAAGAAGATTAGAAGATCAAGTTGAAGGAAGAAAAAATTCAGAATGAATCTAACCTTCTTTCTAGCCCTAATGTGAAGGTATGTGATGTTGAGAAGAAAGTTCAGAAGCTTTATGATGAAATTAGAGTTTTGCAGGATGAGAGAGATAGAAAAATGAGAAGACTAACTCCTTTGAGAGAGCATATTTCTATGAATTTAAGCATTATTGAAGAGTAGTTGGAAGAATGTCTTACAGCTAAGATATCTTTTCAGAAGTTTAACTTTGAGACCCTCCAAGCATGTTACATCTTATGGACTGAGCACACTACTCAATGTGGTAGATTCCATTAAGAAATCATGGGAGAAGGAGATAGAAGCTGTGAAGATTGATTTTGCAGATTATGTTGCAAGCCTACCGGCTTTGCAATAATGGATTAAGGTATAATCTTTTTGAGATACAGTTTTGTAGCCCTCCCTACCTTTATTTTGTCATTGTTGTCAAAGGGGGAGAGATATTTAGCAGAAAATTGATTGTATATGATAAGGATTGATACTCTTAGGGGGATTATTGTATTAGAGATAAGATTTTTTGAGGAGTAATAAGGATAGTATATATATGTTATACTATGGCCACAATTTTGACAATTTTGAGATTTTGGAGTTGCACACTTAGCCAATTTTCTCATATTTTGCCACCAATGAAAAAGGGGGAGATTGTTGGCAATTTGGCTTAGTTGATTACATAGATGTTTTTGTTATAGAAACATATGATCCACATGAAGATCGTACAAGTCAGAGAGCAAGTATGATAGAGCGCATTGCAAATTTGTCTAAGTGTGAGACAATATTTTCACCAGTGCACCTGGACATAGTTTTTGTTTGTGATGTTAACTGGAGTAAGTTTAGTTCTTGTGCAATTTAACATAGACTCTATGGTGACTAATGATGACCCATCTCAGAGCACAAGTCAGTACGACATGTACGGAAGGAGTTATGATAGTTTTTATGAAGACAGTGTGAAGCCGACAGGACATAATATGAAGGCAGAATTGGTAAAGAGTTAAGGGATTATTTTGTTTATCATAATAATGTCTTAACAATATAATGGGATGACATCCTAGATATTTACCCTTGGATAAATTTATTTTGTAATATGGTAGCCGACCAAGTAAAGTTATTAGCCTTAATAACTTGTATAAATGTAATTGTAAAATGTAAGAAAGATGTATGTAATATGCGAGATCTATAATGTATATGTCATAGAAATAGTGAATGAGAAACAAAGAGATATTTTTTGGAATCATTTTCCATTGCACCAAAATCTCAAACTATCAATGCCTGATACAAATGCTATATTTAACCCGATCCATGGGAGGCGGTTAAGCCATGTCACGAATCTCCAAGGAGGTGCTGACCAATAAGTCAACAATCTCCCCCTCAGCATCGAGTGAGCCTTCAGCACCCAATGAAGGGAGACTCGAACCTATGTGTTGGAATCATTTTCCATTCCACTAATATCTTGAGCCATTAATGCTTGATACAAATGCCAGATTTAACCCGATCCACGGGAAGCAGTTAAGCCATGTCATGAATCTCCAAGGAGGTGCTAACCACCAAGTCAACAATATTGATGCAAGGAGTATAAGGTTATGTACCTTGACCTCCTTTTGTAATCAGTGTATATTGTACATTACTTGTTTTGGGCAGTGGGCTTAGCTGGTAATCACATTTGTACTACCAACTCCTAATAGGGTTGAGGCTTCTAACAAGGCCTATAGTCCCTTAATTAGGACTGATACACTATATGCTTGTAATAGACTCCTAACAGGGTCAACATCCTTAACAAGATACTTTTGATTAGTGGATCTTTGTGGGTATCATCCCCACTGGGGTTTTCCCTTGGCCAAGGTTTCCTCAAGAACAAATCATGTGTTATGAGTTCTTTAGTTTTATTTCTATGCATGTTGTTTAGCTTCTTATGTTATGCATGTGTAAAGATAATCTATTATATCCATAATTGGGCAAAAGATAAAGTTTGTAGAATACTGATTCACCACCCCCCTCTTAGTATTCCCTATTTCTAATAGGTTATAATAGGCCAAATTGATTATATCATTTGGATGAAAGCTACTTATAGGTAGTCATTTGTGATTCCTAAAGTGTGGTTCTAAGTTGATGAAGTAGAGTAGAGAAGAGTGTGCAAAGTGTTGAACCATCAAAAGAAGATCTATGTGACCAAGTAAAGTACTTGTGCTATTCATTGGAACTGATCCAGATAGCAGGTCAAAGTGAAATTCACCAAGATCTAGATATAGTGTGTATTTATTATTTAGAAGGTTGTAGCCTTCTCCCATTTCAACAATGAGCTCTCAGATAGTGTGTCCTCTCCCCTAACAAGGACAATTGTAAAAGACTCCTAACAGGGTCTGACCTTTGACCAGGTCTACTATACTTAATATATTGTAAGGCTACTCGTAACATGGTAAAGGATCTTCTAACAAGGATCATTATACACTACTACAGAGTATTAGTGGGTATCAAGTCCCAGCAGGGTTTTTACCTTTTTGGGTTTCACCGTAACCAAAATATTGGTGTTGTGTTCATGTGTTCTTTCATTTTGTTTATGCTTTATGTTTAAGTATACTTAATTGGATAAAGAATTGAATCTTGTAGATAATTGATTTATCCCCCCGCCCCTCTCAATTATCTCTTGGGACTATTCATAACATAATTTTTTTAGAGAATGTGGGTTTACCTTTAAACCCCACCTCTTATCATGAAACTTGATGTATCTCATATAAATCTTGATGTTTAGAACCATGATACCCACTTTTCTTTGATAAAACCTGTTGTTCCACTTTTGAATACACTTCTTTATCATCTATTTGCTATTCTTAATGAGCAAACTTCTATTTATTGTTGTTTCTTGAATGAATCTCACTGCTTACTCATTATGGATTTCTATTTGCTGATGAAAATCCTTTGTTCTTGTTTAGAAAATGCTTGTTCTACTTGAATATTTCCACTACAACATAACTTGTTGTTCATGCATTACTTGATCGAAATTTATGCTTTGATTGAATGCTTTAAAGCTTAGGCATGATCATACATCCCCACTTCTTGAGAATAATATTCAGCCCCAAAGGTAAAGGTTGTCCTTTGGTTCCTTGTCTTTAGATATGGGTCTCATAAGAAACTATGCACATCATATATAATTTACTTTAATCAAGTTTTGGAGAAACCCATCTTGCACTCCTCTCTCTGCATTCTTTAGTTAACCATGTTTCAAATAATTTTATCAACCATCTTGGAATACTATTTTTGTTGTGTAGATTGATTCATTTTATTATGTAATAGATTGATTCATTGTGGGGCATGCAGATGACATTGGAGGAGGTACTAAAGCATAGGATGAAGATGGCATTGGTGGAGGCACTGAAGGATTGCACTAAGGTAGTGAGGTGGAATGGAGGATGATGGTGACTTGGAGGATAAGGTGGAGGTGAAATGTGGTTGTTGTTGTGGATGACTGACAATGATGGTGGGTTGAGGGGGGTGCCATAGGGATCCATAAGGAGATTTTCAGAAATAGCGGTGGAGGGATAAGGAGGTTTCCACAGGGACTCAACAATGGTGGATGGATAAGGATGGAGACATAAAGAGATTATCAACAGCGGTGGAGGATAAGATGGCATTAAGACTTGGAGAGATAAGGAGAGTAGTATGGTAATATAAATATAGATGTATCAAGGAGGTGTTACCGATTACCGATTAAAAAAAAAGTAAATGTACTGTTGGAAACTATAATTGAAACAATTGTTGTATTGTCATTGATGTCAAACCATAACTAGTAAGACTGTTGCTACTTAGGAAAGTACTATATATATTTGAGTGTTGCTAAGGGGATAGGCAAGATTGGTAAAAATAGCACCTAGGGAAAGGTTGAGTTATCTTGATACTACAAAGTGTACTTGACTATGTTGCACAATGATGAGACAATGTATTGTTTATCTTAGTAAGAATGAAGACTAAACTGGTAGGCTTCACTAAGCAAAGAATGGAGAAATCATGTTTTTTAAGCTGACTAATGTTAGTGCCGACCGAGTCAGTGTATGCCGAGAAAAGTTCTAGTGTCGACCGAACAATAGTTAATTGCTGAGGAAGACAGTGTAAGCTGAGCAAACATTTTTAGTAATGACCGAGCTTTCTATATGAACATCGAGTAGTTGATCATAGTATTGACCGAGCATTAGCATTTTTATATTTGAAGAGAATTTAGTTTTGGAGCTGACATTGTTGAATTCTTGGATTATGTAAAATGTGTTGACTTTATTTATCGATTATTTGA
Organism: Chamaecyparis obtusa; assembly: GCA_027943335.1. NCBI lineage: Eukaryota > Viridiplantae > Streptophyta > Pinopsida > Cupressales > Cupressaceae > Chamaecyparis > Chamaecyparis obtusa. The sequence goes on along the minus strand of BSBK01004696.1, from coordinate 32,069 downwards.
AAGCATTAAATGCACTATAAAATATTTTATTGTAAATCTTTATGAGATTTGAGATGATTCTAGAAAAGGAGCCAAAGAACATGAAGTGGGTAGATTCAATGAATCTGACCTAAAACTAAGATCTACGAATGAGATTGAGCAGCATAAGATGAGTTAACCTAATTAAGAAAAGTATAAAGGGAACCTGAGCATTTGGATATGCAAGTACATGGGTGAATGGAGAATGATGGAAGATCAGAAAAGTTTTATTGACTATATAAGCAGAAAAGGCTAAAGAAGAATTGTGGTGGCTTCTTGAAGAAAAGTTTTGAGCAGATCAAAGATGGAGATGGAAAAGTTTGAAAGTTAGTAAACCAGCATTAGTGTACAAAATCAGATTTGATATTTGCAAAGTGAGTTGTATATTTTTCAGATAAATATTGCTGCTACTTTCTAACCATTGTAACAGTTAAAATCCTTTTAACAGAGGTTGACCTAATAGTCATATGTTAAATCCTTTGAACAAGGTTGCATTCTAATGGAGTGTATGTAAGTCCTATGACTAGGCTCACTTTTAACAAGGTGATTGAAACCCTTTAACTGGGCCACACTTGATAGTGTGTATTGTAACCTTTGATAGGGTTGGCTTTTTACCGAGCTCACTTCAAGAGAGTAAAAATAATAGTAGCATGTTACAAAGTGGTTTTTCCCAAATTGGGTTTCCACTATAAATCCTAGTGTTAATACTTGTGTGAATGTTTTGGTTTGAACATTTCTATGTTTTACAAGTTAAGTTACAGCTGGGTAGTGGACTGCATTGTTGTATGTTTCTATTATTGAATCATTGATGACCAAGTTTGTTTTGGTTATTGGATCTAATTTAAAGAAAAGTATTTGAGATTGTTTTATACATCAGGAATTGAGAACAACTGATTCACCCTCCTCTCTATTGTTCTAAATCATATTAACAATTGGTATCAGAGCTTTGTTGCTTATTATTAGTGTTGACTGAAAACAAGTTTATAGGGGCTTGAAGCAAATGATCAAGATGTATAAGAAGGAGGTACCGAAGCTGAATAAGGAAAACTTCCCTGCATGGCAAAGCTTGATGAAGCTGCATCTGGCTGGTATTGGTGACTCTGTAAAGTACTACATTGAGAATAGATATGTCTCACCTATCGCACCTTTGACTACTGAAGAAATGAGAGCTAAGCAAGAACATAATTAGGCAATGCTAGAAATTGCATCTGCCCTAAGCTATCTAGAATTTGTGGACATCAAGGATTCCATAACTACTAAGGATATGTGGGACACTCTTGCAAAAATCTATGGTGGTGACTTGAATGTAATGAAAGAAAAGGCCGAGAGTCTTAGAGGTAAGTTTGATGAAATGAGAATGCAAGAAGGTGAAAAAATTGCACAATATTGTGGTAGAATAAAAGAAGTTGTGAATGCTATTAGAGGAGCAAATGGGGCTATTGATGATGAAACTATAAATGGGAAAGTACTAAGAACCCTACATCCTATATATTCTATTAAGATCTTAGCTATTTAGGAATCTAGATGTAACTCTGCTAATGTGCTTACTTTAGAAAGTTTGGTTTGTAAGCTGACTACTTTTGAACTCTCTAACTATGATAATTTCATTGTTGGAAGCATTGGAAATGTTGAATCTGCTTTCAAGTCACAACTAGTTCTGAACAACCCAAAGAAAGAAAAAGAAAGATGCATTAATGAAAGTGAAAGTGATAGTGAAATTGAAAGTGACAATGACACTTCTAATGAAGAACTGGAAGATCTAGAAGCTCTTATGGCTAGAAGACTGAGAAGGGGAAAAGGAAAGTATAAAGGTAAACTCCCTATTATATGTTTTGCATGTAAGAAAGTTGGTCATATAGTTGCTAGATGTCCTGATAGGAAGGATAAAGATGATGAAAGAAAAAGCAAACACAAAGATAGAAGAGATGATAGAAGCTACCGATGGAACAAAGACTACAAAGGAAAAGGTAATAAATCTTGTTACATTGCTAAAAAAGAAACTGACACTGATAGTGATGATTTTGAAATTGAGGTAGTCTATGTTGCAATGAAAGATGAATTTGATGAGGATGAGAAAACAACATTGATATCCTATGTGAACAAGAATGATAAATGGATTATTGATAGTGGTTGTTCACATCACATGACTGGTGACAAAAGTAAGTTTGAGACCTTACATCATTATAGAGGTAAAAGTGTAAAATTTGGTAATGATGCACCATGTCCTGTTAGAGGAAAAGGTTTGATTAAACTGACCAATAAGATATCTTGTGAAAATGCATATTGGGTTGAAAGTCTTAATTATAATTTCTTAAGTGTTTCTCAGCTTAACAAAACTGGTTACCAAGTGGAATTTCATCACAAGCAAGCTAAAATATTTTATGTTGTTGGAGAACTAATTGGAAGTGGAGATCAGACTAGAGGTAATTTGTTCTATCTTGACCTATCTGAAGAAACATGTTTAATTGCAAAACTTGATGATATTTGGTTATGGCACAAAAGGTTATGTCATGTTAACTTTGACAATCTGGTAGAGATAAGTAAGATGAAAAAGGTAAGAGGTCTACCTAGATTGAAGAAGCTTGAGAATGTGATGTGCAAGGAATGCTAGTTAGGAAAAATGACAAAGTCAAGTTTTAAGAGAAAATCCTTTACTTCTGAAAACATTTTAGATTTGGTTCATATTGACCTTTGTGGACCTATGGGTGTACAAAGCTACTGTGGTGCTAGATACTTTATCTTATTTGTCGATGATCATACTAGGATGATGCATGTAATGTTTCTAAAAGATAAATCTAAAGCTTTTCAATTCTTTAAGTGGTATTTGGCTAAGGTTGAGAAGGAGATAGGTAGGAACCTGGAATGTCTTAGATTTGACCAAGGTGGAGAATTTACAGCAAATGAATTTAATCTATTTTGCAATGATAGAGGAATTAAAGGATAGATGTCTACACCTAGAACACCTCCACAGAATGGTATAGCAGAAAGGAGAAATAGACCTATCTTGGATTGTGCAAGGACATTGTTGATTGAAAAGAATGTGGCATAGAAATACTGGAAAGAAGCTATAAGCACTACTGTCTACACTCTTAACCGGGTACAGATCAAGAAAGGTACAAATCTGACACCTTATGAATTATGGCATGGGCATGCACCAAGTGTTAAATACTTTAGAATCTTTGGAAGTAAGTGCTATATATCAAAAGACACTAGGAATGGAAAGTTTGATGCTAAGAGTGATGAAGGCATATTCCTAGGGTATTCCACAAAAAGTAAAGCTTACAAGTGTTTAAATTCTAACACTAAAAAAATTGTGGAAAGTGTGAATGTCAAAATTGATGAGTATGCTGAAAGAAATGAAGCTGACAAAAAAAGAGAACCAGAAGATTATAGATATTTTGTGTACATTGAGGAAGAAGAAGAGGAAAGTAACAAACTTGCACCTCATGCCGAGTCTCAGGTAAGCAATGCCGAGCAATATATAGATGATGCTGAGCATCAAGAAAATAGTGCGAGAAGAGAACAAGAACATGCCAAGCTACAAGAAAATGATGTTGAATATCAGGAAGAGGTTGTCGAGCATTTAGAAGTTGAATCTGACAATCTTGTTGGGGAACCTGATGAAATAGAGGAGAGAGGAGCTGAACCTATTTTGGAAAAATATGTAAGAAGATATTACAAGCTTGAAAAGATAATTGGAGACAAGAATACTGGAATTTAGACCAGAAGTAAGACTAAGGATCCAACATGCCTATTATGTGAATTTGAACCCAAGTCAACTAGAGAGGCATTGGAGAATGAAGACTGGATACAAGCAATGAATGAAGAGATTGACCAGATTGAGAAGAATGATACGTGGACTCTAGTGCCAAGACCTGAAAAAAAAATGTTATAGGAACAAAGTGGGTGTTTCAGAATAAGATGAATGAAAATGGTGAAATAACTAGGCAAAAAGCTAGACTGGCATGCAAAGCCTATTCACAAGAAGAAGGAATAGATTATGGGGAGACATTTTCCCTTGTAGCTAGATTGGAAGGAGTAAGAACTCTGCTTGCATATGCTACTTATAAATATTTCAAGGTATATCAAATGGATGTCAAGTCTACATTTTTGAATGGTATACTAGAAAAAGAAGTTTACATAGAATAGCCAGAAGGTTTTATTTATCCAAACAGAAGACACATGGTGTGCAATATTAGAAAGTAAAGTCCACCAAGATAACTGAGAGGGGGGGGGGTGAATCAGTTATCAGATAATTATAACTTTTATCATCTTCAACATCATTAAAACATATAAGTAATATAATTACCAACCATAGAAATGTTGGAAACTGAATTGAAACAATTGTTGTATTGTCATTGATGTCAAACATTAATTGGTAAGACTGTTGCTACTTAGGAAAGTACTATATCTATTTGAGTGTTGCTAAGGGGCTAAGCAAGGTTGGTAACAATAGCACCTAGGGAAAGGTTGAGTTATTTTGATAGTACAAAGTGTACTTGACTATGTTGCACTATGATGAGATAATATATTATTTATCTTAGTAAGACTAAAGACTAAACTGGTAGGCTTAACCGAGTAAAGAATGGAAAAATCATGTTTAAGCCAAGTGATGTTAGTGTTGACTGAGTTAGTATATGCTGAGAAAAATTATAGTGTTGACTGAGCATCAGTAAATTGCTGAGAAAGACAGTGCAAGCCAAGGAGATAGTTTTAGTATTGACCGAGCGTTCTACATGAAGACCAAGTGAACAATCATAGTATTGACCGAGCATCAACAATTTTATATTTGAAGAGAATTTAATTTTGGACCCAACATTGTTGAATTCTTGGATTATGTAAAATGTGTTGACTTTATTTTTTGATTGTTTGGAAGCACTAAATGCATTGCAAAACATTTTATTGTAAATCTTTAAGAGATTTGAGATGATTCTAGAAAAGGAGCTGAACAACATAAAGTAGGTAGATTCAATGAATCTAACCTAACCCTAAGATCTACGAATGAGATTGAGTGGAAAAAGATGAGTTAACCTAATTGAGGAAAATATAAGGGAACCTAAACATTCTGATATGAATGCACATGGTGAATAGAGAATGATGGAAGAGAAAAGTTTTATTGACTGAATAAGAAGAAAAGGCTAAAGGAGAAGTGTGGTGATTGCTTGAAGAAAAGTTTTGAGCAGATCAGAGATGGAAATGGCAAAGTTTCAAAGTTAGTAAACCAGCATTAGTGTACGAAATCTGATTTGATATTTGCAAAGTGAGTTGTATATTTTTCACATAATACTACTACTACTTTCTAACCATTGTAATAGTCAAAATCCTTTTAACAGAGGTTGACCTAATAGTCATATGTTAAATCCTTTGAACAAGGTTGCATTCTAATGGAGTGTATGTAAGTCCTATGACTAGGCTCACTTTTAACAGGGTGATTGAAATCCTTTAACTGGGTCATATTTGACAGTGTGTATTGTAACCCTTGACAATGTTGGCCTTTTACTGAGCTCACTTTAGAAGAGTGAAAATAATAGTAGCATGTTACAAAGTGGTTTTTCCAAAATTGGGTTTCCACTATAAATCTTGGTGTTTATACTTATGTGAATGTTTAGATCTGAACGTTACTATGTTTTACAAGTTAAGTTACAGTTGGGTAGTGGACTGCATTTTTAGATGTTTCTATTATTGAATCAGTAATGACCGAGTTTGTTTTGGTTTTGGATCTGATTTGAGGATAAGTTTATTTGATTGTTTTATACATCAGGACCTGAGAACAACTGATTCACCCCCCCTCTCTATTGTTCTAAATCATATTAACAAGAAATATATTCATACACAATTACACAAGATATGTTGACTAGGGAACCTCTTGATCAAAGAGTAAACCCCAATGGGAATGATGCCCACAAAAGATGCACTAATATGAATATTCCTTGTGAAAGTATGGACTCTATTAGGAGTCTTATGAAATACATTCAGTACATATAAATCCTTGTTAGGAGATTTCAAATCCTTGTTAAAAGATTCTAACCCTATTAAGAGTTATGGAAGATAGAAGGACCCATTGCCCAAGCAGCTTCAGGGTAAGATCACTGAACTCACTATCCAAATAATCTTTGCATTATTGAATAGAATAATATGTTACCTCTTCTTTGATTGTGCCAAACCACACTCACTGCTACATCAGATCTCAATTTTAGATCTCTGAACTTCGCATGTCTTCCTTCACAATTCACTTTCACATTTAGCTCTTTTCTTCACTTCATATTCATACAATACTATCCTCTTCTACATACAATAAGGAAAAAAATTCCTTCCTTTATACCAAATTCGTGTGACTTTAAAGTTTGCACTATCATCCACATCACTGTCAATGTGTCTCTAGCTTCCCTTTAACTACACAAAGCTAGATTCCATCCTGATTAGGATATATCATCCGATTTCCAAAAACTACTACTCAGGAACACTGCCTGAATTCTGCTTCCACCAAAATGATCATAAATTCCATGAATAAAAGAATTACTATTTGTGCTCTTAACCATAGAAATATAACATATCAAAGAGTATATCCTCAAATTCACATTTCTCCAACTACAATATACCATGTGCGCTAATCAAAACACTGTTTGCTTCTCTACAAGTCTTCGGTAAAACATTGTGTTGACATCAATGACAATCATAGTAATGAATACAACAACAAATGCTATAGAATGGGTGCCAAACACTTTAGCATTCATTCCTAACAATCTCCCCCATTAGTATTGATGGAAACATATATGAAAAACATCCAATGTTCCAAAAATCCAATACTGGAATACTGCTTCTTCAAATCCTCTTCATCAATCAAATCTTGCTTCGTTATCCTGTTTAGTTCTCTCATATTGTTTTTCATGCATACTTCTCCCCCATTGACATTAATGATAGAAATTTCACCACTATGTCAACAACAACTCAATGTCAAAAGACACTGTTTAGAAGAAAAATACATTTACTAGAGTCCTCATGACTCAGCTCAGATACACATACTCCCCCATAGAGAAATTACCAACATCCAGTCTAGAAGAAAGATAGGGCTCATATATTACTGGACAGATGCAACCAACTACATCACTACTCAAAAGTAGGCTGGGGCATAACCCCAAGCATACCTCTTAGGTACTCAAATGTATCCTTAGGCAATGGCTTTGTAAATATGTCTGCTATCTATTCCTTTGTGCTTATGTACTCTAGTCGGACTTCTTTCTTAGCAACTTTCTCTCTTACAACATGATACTTGATCTCTATATGTTTTGTCTTAGAATGTAGTACAAGATTCTTAGACATACTGACTGTATTGGTGTTGTCACGATGTATAACAACAGGTTCAAAAAATTTTATTTCAATATCCTTCAGCATCTACTTCATGCAAATTATCTGGTTACAATTGTTTGCTACTGCTACATACTCTTCTTTTGTTGTGCTCTATGAAATACAATTCTGCTTCTTGCTTAACCAAGAAACTAATCTTCCTCCACTAGTTCTTTTCTTATCATCAACACTACCTCCCCTATCAACATCTATATATGCACATAGGGTAAAATCATCAAATTTTTCATACCACAATCCATAGTCCATTGTGCCTCTTAAATATCTCAGTATCCTCTTTACTGCTGCATCATGTGATTCTCTAGGTTCAGATTGAAATCTTGCTACAATTCCAACTGAATGTGCTATATCCAATCTTATGTGTGTCAAATACTACAATCCTCCAATCATGGATCTATATTTCTTCTGCTCAATTGCTGGTGTTTCATCTATGCTAGATAACTTATGTCTAGTTACCATAGGTGTTCCAACTGGTTTAGAGTCCTCCATTCTAAATCTTTTCAGCAAATCATTCAAGTACTTTGTCTACTTACAAAGATACCATCATTATTTTGTGTTATTTGTAATCCCAAAAAGTATTTCATCTCACCAATCATACTCATTTCAAATTCAGTCTTCATTTCATCAACAAATTTGTTACTAGCTTCATCTTCTCCTCCAAAAATAATGTCATCAACAAAAATAACTATAATCAAAAAACCATTTTCAATTTATTTTATGTACAGATTGCTATCAGTTATTCCTTTAGCAAATCCCACCTTTAACAAATACTTATCCAGTCTTGCATACCAAGTTCTAGGTGCTTGCTTTAGTCCATATAATGCTTTCTTCAGTTTACACACCATGTCTCCTTCTTGAGTCAAAGGAAAACCTTCAGGCTACTCAATGTAGACTTCTTCTTCTAATTCTCCATTTATAAATGCTGACTTCACATCCATCTAAAACACTTTGAATTTCTTAAAAGCTTCATAGGCCAAAAAATTCTTACTGCTTCAATTCTTGCTACTGGTGCAAAATTTTCTTCATAGTCAATTCCTTCTTGCTGTGAGTATCCCTTACATACCAATCTTGCTTTGTTTCTTACTACTTCTCCTTGTTCATTCATCTTGTTTCTAAATACCCATTTAGTTCCAATCACATTCTTGTTTTTAGGTCTAGGAACCAATTCCCATGTCTTGTTCTTTTCTATCTAATCTAGTTCTTCTCTCATAGCATTAATCCAATGTTCATCTTCACAAGCTTCACTAGTAGATTTAGGTTCAATTTGAGAAATCAAACATAAATGTACCTTATTCCAAGTCAGAACTCCTCTATCCAAACTTTCAATAACTTGTTCAACAGGATGATGTCTTGATAAATACCTGTTTGGTGTCATAGTCTCAGATCCTGCTTCAACTGTAGATTCTTCTCTAGATTCCTCTTTGGTTTCTTGAGCATGAATCTCATTCAACAATTCACTGTTAGTTTCATAGAATAATTCAATAGTTTTAGTTTTAGTGTTAGGTTTAGGATGAGCTTCTTCATCAGATTAATAATCAAGCATTCTTTCCTGAATTTTTAACTTTTCATCAACTTTAACATTTGTGCTCTCAACAATAGTTTTAGTTCTCTTATTGTAACATCTATATGCTTTTCTCTTCAAATAATATCCAAGAAAAATACCTTCATCACTTCTAGGATCAAACTTTCCAATTTCATCATCTCTCTTTATATAATATTTGCTTCCAAAAATTCTAAAATACTTAACTGAGGGTGCATGTCCAAACCATAATTCATAAGGTGTCTTATCTCTGTCTGCTCTAATTTTTACTCTATTCATTGTATATACTATTGTATTCATTTCTTCTCTCCAAAATGTCTTCACTAAATCATTCTGAAATAACATAGCTCTTGCTGCTTCAGTCACTGATCTATTTCTTCTTTCTACAATACCATTTTGTTTAGGTGTTCTAGGGCCTGAAAACTATCTCTTAATACCATTCACTTTACAAAAAGTGTTAAATTCTCTAGAAGTAAATTCACCACCTCTATTAGATATCAAACATTTAATCTTCATTCCAGATTCATTCTCAACTTTGTTCTTAATGATCTTAAACTTATCAAATGCTTCAGATTTTTCTTTCAAAAATGCAATCCACATCATTCTTGTAAAATCATCAACAAGAATCATAAAATACCTTTCCCCATAGAATCCTCTAGTCCTGGTAGGACCGCTCAAGTTTGTATGAACAATCTCCAACTTCTCTGCTGATGTGAACTTCTTACTAGGAAATGAACTTCTCTTCTGCTTAGCCATCACACATTCTTTGCAAATCATATTAGTAGGCTTCATAATTTTATGCAAATCCATTACTGCAAGTGTAGTAATCACTTTCACAATATTATCAAAGTTTATATGACAAAAATTTCTATGCCATAACCAACTGTCATCAATCTTCATAATCAAACATGTCATCTCAGTAGGATTCAACTAAAATACATTACCTCTGGTTCTAGATCCAGTTCCAATCAGATTTCCATCTTTATCCTTTATCACACAAGTTTTCTCAGTAAACCAAACTTGATATCCCTTATCAACTAACTATCCAACACTCAAAATATTATGTTTCAATCCATCCACAAAGTAAACATCATCAATATTAGTCTTTCCATCAAGATTAATAGATCCTATACCTTTAATCAAGCAAGGTGCATTGTTACCAACTCTAACAACTCCTCCATCATAATTGTTAAACTTTATGAACTTTTTCATATCTCCAGTCATATGATGTGAACAACCACTATCTATAATCCAATTAGATTTCTTTTCAACTTGGGAAACTAAGGCTTTTTCTTCCTTAACATTAGTGTCAAAATTTTCTTCTTTAATTGGTACAATTCCTATTTCATCATTATTCTCAGTATCACTTTCACTTAAAGTTCTTTCAATACTAGCTTCAAGGTCTTCATCATTAGCATAATAAAATTCCTTAGATCTTCTAGGCTTGAAATTATTTATGTACTTCTTAACTCTCTTCGGACATTTAGATGCAAAATGACCATATTCTTGACAAGTCCAACATTTAAAAATTTTCTTACCATTTGGTTCTCTTTTCACAAGCAAGGCAATCCCTTCTTCAATCTTCTTGTCTTCTTCATTTTTAGATCTGCTACTGCTAGCATAATCTCTACTCACAGTGACACTTCTTGACAATGTAGGGTGAATACTAAGAGAAGTGAATGCTGTCTCCATTCTAGGTAAGTCTCTTGATAACCTCAGGTTCATCTCTACTACTTCCAATCTTCCAAGAAGAGTCTCTCTTGTAAAGTTTGTAGTACAAGGTATAACTTGTTCAATCATCTATGTTGTCTGCTTAAATACAAGAGTCAATGTCCTCAGAATTTTCCATATTACTTCATTCTCTGTCTTTGTTCCTCCACAAGATTTTATCCTTGCAACAATTTCTGACATTCTACTAATATAGCTTCTAACAGATTCATCTTCCAACATTATAATATCTTCAAATGCACATATACAATTATGTAATATAACTCTTTTTGCATGTTCATCACCTTCAAAAGTAGAGTGCAAAGCTTTCCAAATTTCATGAGACTTTTTCAAACATTTTACTTGACTATATTCATTGTCTTGAAGTGCTGTCAAAAGTGCTTCTCTTGCAATTATGTAACACGTGAATAGATCTTTCTCATCATTAGAGCATGTCTCAAGATCATCTTCTTCAATGATAGTCTTATCATTCTTTGTAGTCAACCAATAACTTGGTCCTAAGCATAGTAGATGTGTCTTCATCTTTTCTTTCCAACCATCAAAATTTACTCCATTAAACTTAAGGCTTTCTTTCCTGAAATTTTCCATGGATCTCCTTAAGCTGTTAAAATTCTCTTTCAAGGACCTGCTGCTCTAATACCAATTGTTAGAAACTAAATTCCACCAAGATAATTGAGAGGGAGGGCGTGAATCAGTTATCAGATAATTATAACTTTTATCATCTTCAACAACATTAAACCATATAAGTAATATAATTACCAACCATAGAAAGATATTCATACACAATTACACAATAACACAAGATATGTTGACTAGGGAACCTCTTGATCAAAGAGTAAACCTCGGTGGGAATAATGCCCACAAAAGATGCACTAATATGAATATTCCTTGTGAAAGGATGGAATTTGTTAGGAGTCTTATGAAATACATTCAGTACATATAAATCCCTGTTAGGAGATTTTGAATCCCTGTTAACAGATTCTAACCCTATTAAGAGTTATGGAAGACAAAAGGACCCACTGCCCAAACAACTTCAGGGTAAGATCACTGAACTCACTGTCCAAATAATATTTCCATTATTCAATAGAATAATATGTTACCTCTTCTCTAACTGTGCCAAACTGCACTCACTGCTACTGTTATACACTAAGTTTGCACCCTTGTCTCAAGCTCTCGTAGTCTTGATAACTTAGTATAACATGGGAATCATCTCTAGGTTGTGGGGCCTTTGCTAATTGAGATGGGACATCTAGGTTCTAGGCTGGTTCCTCTTGGATAATCACCTTAATTTTCTTCTAGATATGAAAGTAAACTTTTGAAGGGAAAGGGATAGAAGGAATGCTTGTAAGGGAAATGACTTGAAAGAAAACTACCTACTAGGTGATGCACCAAAACTAGGGTTTGGATCTTAGTATGAAGGAATGAGATAAATGAAAAGCTCAGGTCTAGTAGGTCACAACTTACTGAATAGGCTAGCATAAATATTTCATAAGAGGGCCTAAGAATAAGGCATAACTTATGACCTACAAATAGACATTCACTTCTACAACTCGGTGTAGGATTGAGACAAGACTATTATGGGGGCTGAGGTACACCCACAAGAACATCTAAATTAGATCAAACACAGTAACACACAAAATTGCAGAAAGCAAGAGGGATTAGGAACCCTAAAATAATCACTGAAAACATGCATATACTTTCATCCAATAAGAGATAATCCAAACAAGGAAGCATAGGGACATGAAGGATGTCACAAAATTCCTCTGCAATATTTGAATCATCAATGGGAGAAATACAACTATATAAGCCAGAGGGTAGAAATGATACCACAGATGGCCTTTAAGAAAAGATGAATTTTCTTCTACAAATTGTCCAACTCTTGAGCACTAAAGGCTCCAAAAAAATATATACATACTCTTGCACGCATGCAAGAGTCAAACACCTAACCAAGGTTACAAGATTTTACATAAAATATTCAAACCCTAAAGGTACATTAATCACTTATCATGAAAATCTCTGAGAACACCAGTCATCAGATTAGATCTTTCTCTTTGCATGTTGATCCTGGACTGAGTCCACCCTGCAGACACAACAACCTCAACCCATCTACCCACCTGTAACTCCACTAAGCCATGAAGGCTTCAAATCTAATCTTATTTCCCTAGAAGAGGTACTGCTTGCAAAGGTGGTGGCAACTCTTTTCATCACTTCTCAGCATGGGAACATAGCATAGTACCCTGCAACGCTGACCAATGGTCACCTCCATCACCCTCTCAACCATAACCATCCTAAAAAATCAATTCTTGAGCTAACTAATGATGTGCATGACCAAAAGAACATAAAAACCCTCACAAAGACATTTGAAATTTTAAATATAACGGCTAGTGGCAGATTTAAAACATCACCATCGATGAATAACCTTCCCGATAGATGAACGACTATGATGCATGGAGAAAAAAACTTAAAATTCCCTTCTAACAAGTCAATTGCCACCTGGAAGTTAGAAACCAATCATCAGTGAGCAAGTCAGCATCCCTGATAGACCTTGGATCCACATCCCTAAGAACAACATCGGATGGCTATTGCTATACCACTGCGATAATGATCGAGCACTTTGGATCTGCAATATAATGATAGCCGCAAGATCTTTTCATGCTTTAACCTCTTTAGTAACCCCGGACCCCATGGGCCCACTGACAACTGCCACGTAGCATACCAAATAACCAATCAAACTGTGCCTTTTTGGATACATGTTGCATACCTTCTGACATCGGATCCACCTGACAGAGCCCAGAGATAAAACAAGATCAATGATAGGCATATGATTGCATGCTCTGACACAAAGCCTTGTGGACCTATGCCATCCGTCAATCCATGTCAGACCGGGACCCCACTGACAAATGGACCCTCTGCAAATCTAGTCATCACCACGTGGACCAATCAAATTCAAGCATGTCAGCATATAAGGAACCACTGAAGGAAGTTTTGACACCAAAGCAAGATTGATGGTCATCTGAAGATCTCATACTCTGACAATGGCCTATGAGAAGATACGGCAGCTACCAGATCTTTTTAATCGGGACCCCACTGACAGATGCTAAATCACTAGCCTGTCAATGAATCAAGAGCTGCCAAATAGGATGAGGTGGCACTGGTCCCACTGACACATCATAGAGTAGGAAGAAAACAAGATCGATGATGCTCGCTATACCATGATCATAACACATGCGCATCTTTGTCTTGCAAAATGGTGAAAACCGTCAGATCAAATCGACACTTAACCTTTAGGAATTATTTTGTGCACTGAGACTGAGGAAAAATTAAATCACTGGACTTAGGGATTATTTTGCGCACACACAAATATGAATGACTTAAGCTACCAAAAAAGGTAACATGAAAATATAACGTGGCCAAAGGGGTTTTTTGGGTAACAGCTAGTTTATGAATTTTTCTAAGGGTTTTGTTTCTAGCCAGAGACCTAAAAGATATTGCATAGACCAAGGGAAAAGATGTAGACTCATGAAATTTTTTGGGGTGTTTGACAAGATAAAAATAGAGGCCTGGGGATAGTTTTGTACCAAATTTGAATACATATGAAAATTTGGGTAACATTTTGGCAATTTTTGCTGGATGTTAGCCTGCTAGACATCGAAAACCAGTGACCTTGACAATCCATTGGGCATGGGGTCATCAAAAATTCAAAATTCTCACAGGGAGACAGAACTAGAACTGTGCTCAGGGAACTTCTTGGAAAAACAAGGACCTAACTAGAAAGCAAGGAAAGAAAACAGGGAAGCACATTTACAAAATTTACAGAGAGGGATTAACCTCAAAACAAGGTTTCAAGTGGAAACCATTTACAGAGATAGGTAGGGGAACTCCCTCCATATTTGATAGTTGAAAAGCATTGGAGCCCCTACATCCTGTGATTACAAATGGTCCACCCCAAAAGGAGTCAAACTTGGTATGTCTGCCAGGCTTGGATTTGAACTCATCCCATTTGAGGACTATGTATCCAACTTTGAAATTTTTGATCCTGGCTCTTCTATCAAAGCTCTTCTTTGTCTTAATCTGATGGAATTCCATATCTTGCATTGAATTTCATTTGAATTCTTCTAATTCCATCAATTGAGTATATCTATTCTGTAAGGGATCATCTTCATCAAACAGGGCATACTGAGTAGCTAGGTCCAAAGCTAGTAATTCAGTTGAAATGGACAACTTAGCCTCTCTACCATACACTAGCACATAAGGATAATTACCAATGATTTTCTTTGGGATAATTCTGTCTAACCACAATGAAAACCCTAACTTAGTATGCCAATCTCTCTGATTTTCTTGAAGAGTCTTCTTGATTATCCTAATCCAGTTCTTATTGGTGGATTTTGCCAAGCCATTGCCTTGAGGGTAGTAATTGGAACTAGTATTCAAATAGATGCCATTCTTGACTACCCACTCTGAGACTTTGAGGCCTGTGAATGCTAAGGCATTATCTAAAATTATGGAATCAAGAGTGCCAAACCTATGAATTAAGTCATCATAAAAGCTTAGGATAGCACCCTCATTGGCCTCTTTTAATGCAATTTCCTTTGTCCATCTGGTGAAGTAATCTATTGTAGTAATTATCCATTTATGTCCTACACTAGATGGAGGATTGATCATGCCAATGAAATCTATACCCCATCTCATGATGGGCTGCTCTATTCTGGCTGGTTGTAGGGGCAAGGTTGCAAGCCTTTCTTTTCCTACAAACATGGCACACTTGATGCATTTTTTGACATAATAATGAATATCCTTAAAGATAAATGGCCAATAGTATCTAGCCCTCATGATTTTAAAAGCAATAGTCCTAGGAGAAAAGTGACCTCCAGAAGGTCCATCACGAAATTCAAATAGGATGTCTACTACCTTTTCTAAATCTATGCATCTTAAAAGGGTGCCACTATGATCCTTTCTAAAAAGAACATCATCAATCAACACAAAAGGAATAGATTGTAACCTATAATACCTTCTTTTTACTGAATCTAGGTCTGCAGGACATTGTTCTATCTTCAAGTAATTGATCATATTAGGCAACCAACTTGTTGCCTTGGCTTGTTCTTTTGTAGAGTGAACCACCAGAGATGCATACATTTTCTCTAATTTCTTTGAACTTTCATCCTCTACCAAATGCTCACAAAGACCTCTTCCTCTAACCAGCTTGGTAGTTTGAATATCAATGTCATATTCCATCACCTTGGTGATACAACCTGCTCTTTTTTCATTTAGGTCCTTGGAAAGAAAAAACTCTTTGACACTTGGATGAGTAACTTTTAAATGTACCTTGCTATGGGTCAATAGATATTTGAACCTTTTGAGGCTCTTTACCACATCAAGCACACGTTTTTCTACAAAAGAGTATCTTTGTTCATACTCTTCTAAACCTTTGCTAAAGAAAGCAATAGGCTGCTCCAATCCATCTGAATTTTCTTGGGTCAAAATTGCAGATATGGCATCATGACCTCCATAAGCATAAAGGATAAAATCCTTACTGAAATTTGGGTTTAGGAGGGTAGGGGCTTCTGTTAAGGCCTCTTTGATGGCTTGGAAATTGACTTTCCCTTCTTTGGTCCAACTAAAAGCTGAACTCCTCTTCAACATGGCTGTCAAGGGCTTGAGTAAATCTGCAATGTTGGGCAAGAACCTCTTAACAAAATTAATCTTTCCTATGAAGGATTGGAGAATTTTCTTGTGATGTGGTAGGGGTAGCTCTAGGATAGCTGCAATTCTCTCAGGATCTACTATAATTCCTTCCTTGGATACTAAATATCCCAATAGCTTTCCTTCATGAACTACAAACACACATTTCTTGGGATTAAGGGATATCCCAAATTCTCTACACCTTTCAAAAATCTTTCTCAAATGTTTGATATGATCTACTGTATGCTTTGAATAGATAGTTATATCATCCAAGTAGAGCAACACAAACTTGTACATTAGGCTCTTAAAGGCATATCCATTGCCTTTTGAAATGTAGCTCCTACATTTGACAAACCAAAAGGCATCTTTTGATAAGCCACAGTTCCCCACTTGGTTGTATATGCAGTCTTATATTGATCCATTTCATTAACCAGGATCTGATTATATCCTAAATAGCCATCCAATAATGAAAATCTCTTAGATCCAAAGACACATTGTAAGATTTGTTCCATAGAGGGTAATGGATGGTGGTCTTTTAATGAGGCCCTATTAAGATCCCTGAAGTCAACACATAACCTCAGTTCCCCATTCTTCTTCCTAACAAGAACAAGGTTGGAAACCCAACTAGTGTGCTTAATGGGGTAGATGATACCACTTTCTATCAATTTGAGTACTTCTTTATGCACAAGTGGCTCAAATTTAGGATTAACAAGCCTTTGCTTCTACCTCACTAGTTTGGCATTTGGTTCTAACTCAATAGTGTGTTGAGCAAGGGCAGGATCAAAACCTTTGAGATTCTCATATTTCCATGAAAAAACATCACTAAATTCTTTGAATAGTTGAGTATAAGTGTGCTTTTCCAATTCAGTGTTTACCTTTCCAAATTGTAGGCTCTTAGCTGGTTTCAACTCTAGTTCAACATAATGTTCTTGTTGAACTACCAGGCCAACTTTTTTTTTCTTGACTTCACCATACTTGTTGAAGACATTCTCTAAGGTGACAAGACCTCTAGGCATCTTATTGGACTTGAGTTGTATCACTTGATCACCATAGTGTTGTGATAGCCTATCTTGATTGCACTCTGAAAAAACATCTTCAAACAAGAATTGCAAGATTTGTTCATCATTGTCAAACACCTACCAATTGACATCATTATCAGGAATAGAGGATTTGAAAATCACTTTGATATGTTGTTCATCCATTTCTTTTGAAATGCTATTTGGAATGTCATACTGAGATCCAACAGCAGCTAACCTATTTGCATTTTGATTTAACTTTCTAGGGATGACAACAATATTGAAAGCATGGAAATCTTCAATTGCATCCCAAACTCTATGTTTGTATGCTTTCATGGTGTCATTCTTGGTTGCACTTATCCCTCTTACTTGGCTAACAACTAGCTCACTGTCACCATAATATTTTAAGGCCTTAAGCCCTCTTTTTCTAGCCCATTCTAGTCCATTGACTAGACTTTCATACTCTACAGTATTGCTAGTGTAGGAGAAACTAAATCTAAAGGAAGTATAATACCTTTCTCCTTTTGGGGACACTAGCATAGCACCACCACCAGAACCATGTCTACTTCTAGCTCCATCAAAAAATAGCTCCCAACCTGATTGCTCTGATCTTTTGAATCAGTATCCTTTTTGAGAAGGCTTGGCTCTATGACATCATTTTCCTGTATCAAATAACTTCCCAAACCAAAATCCCAAATAAGATTTTGTTGGGCCTCTGAAGCTCTTTCATCTAGAATAATATCATGGATACTCTCTATCTTTGTGCTTGCTTCACTAATGGTTTGGAAGTCACTGTCATCAAATATAGGGCAGTTTACATTGATGGTATTGGAGACATATGGTTCTATATGGTGTGCTGCTAATGTTTCTGATTTAATGGTGACCTTGTTCCCATATCTTGTATGAAATAACATGTGAGACCAGTCAGAAGATAGGTAGCCTCCTATCTTGGCTGTAAACTCCCTTGAAAGATAGATAGCAAATAATGTAGGGATATATATATATATATATATATATATATATATATATATATATATATATATATATATATATATATATATATATATATATATATATATATATATATATATATATATATATATATATATATATATATATATATATATATATATATATAGTTATATATATATATATATATATACATATATAGATATATATATATATGTATATATATATATGTATGTATATATGTAGATATATGTATATATGTAGATATATGTATATATATATATATGTATATATATATATACATATATATATACATATATACATATATATATATATACATATATCTATATATATACATATATATATACATATATACATATATATATACATATACATATACATATATATATATACATATATATATATATATATACATATATATATATATATATATATATATATATATATATATATATATATATATATATATATACATACATACATACATATATATATATATATATATCGAGGAGGATGGAAAAATTGGGACTAGCATGAAGGATCAGGCTAGTATCCTTAGCCACACCTATAGTATTGACTGAGGATCCATCAAGTTGTGTGACCTTCTTTTGGAAGGGTTCATATTTTAGTCCTAATTGGTTAGCTACTCTCTTGAGCATTACAGTGCTAGTAGCTCCACTATCTACCATACAATTATGTACTAAAGATTTTCCAATGATTACCGATACATAAAAAGGAGGTGGCTTTGAGTTCCTACCTTGTGTGGGATTAGCCTTGGAGTTGCTACTTGGAGCCTCCTTTTCTTGATCAGTGTTGACCAAAACTAGCTTTGCAACTTCTTTTGCAGGTTGAGGAGTTGCTACTTCTATCATGGCCTTCCTCAAAATTTCAGGCTATTCTGGAAGAGCCAAAGAGTCCCACATGGACATGGTGACATTCACCTTCTTCATGTTGTCTACAATATTATAAGGTGTCATAGTGTGTACTCTTTGTTGTGCTTTCACTATGATGGGCTCCACCTCCTTAGACTGTTAGCCTTCTTTCCTTGTAATGATAGGAGCCTCTTTAAGTGTGATGGGAGTAGCTTGTTGCACTGGCTTTGCAGATGTGGTGGCTTTGGCATTAGAATCTACCCTCTCCATGTCTTAAGCTCTTCTTTTTGCTCTTGTAAAGGCAATAAAAGCAACCTCATCATTGACTCCATTGAAGTCTGGTTGCTTGCAATTAAAGAGAGTAGTCTCATTCTCTTGTTATTCTTGTTGAGGAACTGATCCACTGGATGAAGCCTCTAATTGAGCTTGTGAGGCATTATGAACCATTAGAGCTTGGTTCATCCATCCATTTGAACATGTAGCCTGATTGTGAGGCTAATTACATGGAAACCACCATTCATTATCCATAGCCATATTATTTTGACTAGGAACCATGTCCCTCACTGGGTTAGAAAAATTTAGAGGTGCAGGGTTATATGGTTAGAATGGTCTCTGATTAAAACGTTGTCTTTGTCCTTGATAGCCTCCTTGGTATGGTGGCCTATTTTGTTGATAAGGCTGTCCTTGATTTTGATATTGCTGATTAGGACCTTTGCCTTGTGTCTGAAATGGTGGTCTGATTCCTTGACCTTGTTTCTTCAAATTTGTGACCTCTTTAGTCAAGGTTTGCAACAAGTTTGTCATTTCTTGCTGACTGCTTTGCTGACTATTCTTTATCTCTTGCAACTCTTGAGAGAAATTTGTTGTTAGCTCTTGACCACTGGTACTAGCCTGAGGTGCTAATATGGTGGGAATAGGGGTACTTATGTAGGTGCAATGGGCTAAAGGCTAGGAAAAATGGGCATTGGAGGCCTTCTAGCAATCATGCCTACTTGAATCAAACAATTTTCAGCCCTGACAGCTATGTCAAAGGCTTGGGGTAGGGAAGTACCACCCATAGATTGGATCATGATAGAAATTTGACCATTTAGACTTTTTAAGTAGTAAAGGAAAGAATGGTCAGGTCAGTTGATGGTCTCACAGAGACTGGAATTCTATTCCATGTTTTAAGGAATCTACTATTGTAATCTATCGTTTGCTCTTGAGGGTCTCTCTTAATAGTTGTTAACTATTCAACTAGAGACAAATTGTCTGATTTATCCTCAAAATGCTTACTTAACACATCCCCTAATTCATCCCATGATGTAATAGAACCAATAGTTAGAGTTCTAAACAATTCTAAAGCCTTACCTTTTAAAGAGGCTGCTAATAATTTTGTGGCCACATCTTCTTGAGTAATGTTGTGTATGCTATAGATGGTTGTCACATCTCTTATGTGCTCAAAAGCAGTTGTCTACCCTTCACCTATGAAATCAGGTATAATCTTAAGTGCCACCAAAGGCACATCATGATGTTGAGCAAAGGCCAATGGGCTGCCTTGGTTGAATGGTGCAGAAGAAAATTGTCTTGCCATTATAGGTGCCGGGATCCAAAGATTGACAACTATATGAGTTGTATTTTATGCTTGATTGGAATCTTCTTCTAGATCTCTAGTTAGAGATCTCCCTCTTCTTCTAGAGTGAAAGGGAAAAGGTCTCCTCTTTGATGTATTAGGTGTTGATTAAACTCTCCTTGCAGGGGATGTTCTTTGAGTTGACCTGCCTTTATAACTTCTTCTTGAGGGCAACTCTGAAAATTGGGTAGGCTTTGAGCTTCTAGTCTCAATCTTTCTCATAAAACTTTGAACAAGGTAGCCTAGATCCTTGAAATCAGTGGAGTCACCAGATATAATTGATAGAACAACTTTTAAAAGTCTATTATGCAATCTGCATATCAAAGACATCATATCTTCCAACATGAACTTCTTGTGTAGTCCCATCGGGCGTGCCAGAATTGTTATACACTAAGTTTGCACCCTTTTCTCAAGCTCTCGTAGTCTTGATAACTTAGTATAACATGGGAATCATCTCTAGGTTGTAGGATCTTTGCTAACTAAGATGAGACCTCTAGGTTCTAGGCTGGTTCCTCTCGGATAATCACCTTAATTTGCTTCTAGACATGAAAGTAAACTTTTGAAGGGAAAGGGATAGAAGGAATGCTTGTAAGGGAAATGACTTGAAAGAAAACTACCTACTAGGTGATGCACCAAAACTAGGGTTTGGATCTCAGTATGTAGGAATGAGATAAATGAAAAGCTCAGGTCTAGTAGGTCACAACTTACTAAATAGGTGGGCATAAATATTTCATAAGAGGGCCTATGAATAAGGCACAACTTATGACCTGCAAACAAACATTCACTTCTACAAATCGGTGTAGGATTGAGATAAGACTATTAAGGGGGCTGAGGTATACCCACAAGAACATCTAAATCAGATCAAACACAGTAACACACAAAATTTTAGAAAGCAAGAGGGATCAGGAACCCTAAAATAATCACCGAAAACATGCATATACTTTCATCCAATAAGAGATAATCCGAACAAGGAAGCATAGGGACATGAAGGATTGTCACAAAATACCTCTACAATATTTGAATCATCAATGGGAGAAATACAACTATATAAGCTAGAGGGTAGAAATGATACCACAGATGGCCTTTAAGAAAAGATGAATTTTCTTCTACAAATTGTCCAACTCTTGAGCACTAAAGGCTCCAAAAAAATATATACATACTCTTGCACGCAGGCAAGAGTCAAAAACCTAACCAGGGTTACAAGATTTTAAATAAAATATTCAAACCCTAAAGGTACACTGATAACTTATCATAAAAATCTCTAAGAACAATGGTCATCAGATCAGATCTTTCTCTTTGCATGTTGATCTTGGATGGAGTCCACCCTATAGACACAAAAACCTTGACCCATCTACCCACCTGCAACTCCACAAAGCCATGAAGGCTTCAAATCTAATCTTATTTCCTTGGAAGAGGTACTTCTTGCAAAGGTGGCACCAACTCTTTTCATCACTTCTCAGCATGGGAACATGACACAGTACCCTACAACATTGACTAGCAGTCACCTCCATCACCCTCTCAACCACAACCATCTTGAAAAATCAATTCCTGAGCTAACCGACATCGTGCATGGCCAAAAGAATGCAAAAACCCTTGCAGAGACATTTGAAATTTTAAATATAATGGCTAGCAGCAGATTTAAAACATCACTGTCGATGAATAACCTTCCCGATAGATGAACGACTGCGATGCATGGAGAAAACAACTTAAAATCCCCTTCTAACAAGTCAACCACCACCTGGAAGTCAGCAACCAATCATCGGCGAGCAAGTCAGCATCCCTGACAAACCCTGGACCCATGTCCCTAAGAACACCATCAGATGGCTGTCGCTATACCACTGTGATAATGATCGAGCACTTTGGATCCATAGTATAATGACAACCATGAGATCTTTTTGTGCTTTAACCTCTTTAGAAACCCCAGACCCCATAGGCCCACTGACAACTGCCACATAGCATACCAAATAACCAATCAAACTGTGCCATTTTGGATACATGTTTCATACCTTTTGACATCGGTCCCACCTGACAAAGCCTAGAGCTAAAACAAGATCAACGGTGGGCATATGATTGCATGCTTTGACACAAATCCTTGCGGACATATGCCATTCATCGATCCATATCAGACTAGGACCCCACAGACAAATGGACCCTCTGCAAATCTAGTCATCACCATGTGGAACAATCAAATTCAAGCATGTCAGCATAAAAGGACCCACCAAAGGAAGCTCTGACACCAAAGCAAGATCGATGGTCATCTGAAGATCTCATACTTTGACAATGGCTTATGCAAAGATACACCAGCCACTAGATCCTTTTAACTGGGACCACACTGACAAATGCTGAATCACTAGCCCATCGAAGAATCAGGAGGTGCCAAATAGGATGAGGTGGCACCGGTCCCACTGACACATCGCAATGAAGGAAGAAAACAATATTGATGATTCTCGCTATACCATGATCATAACACATGCACATCTTTGGCTTACGGAACGGTGAAGACCATCAGATCAAATCGACACTTAACCTTTAGGAATTATTTTGTGCACCGAGACTTAGGAAAAATCAAACCGCTGGACTTAGGGATTATTTCAAGCACATGAAAATATGAATGAATTAAGCTACCAAAAAAGGTAACATGAAAATATAATGCTACCAAAGGGGTTTTTAGGGTAACAGCTAGTTTATGAATTTTTCTAAGGGTTTTTTTTTTCTAGCCAGAGACCTAAAAGATATTGCAGAGACCAAGGGAAAAGAGGTAGACTCATGAAATTTTTTGGGGTGTTTGACAAGATAAAAATAGAGGCTTGGGGATGGTTTTCTACCAAATTTGAATGCATACAAAAATTTGGGTAAGAGCTACATCAGATCTCAATTTCAGATCTCTGAACTTCGCATGTCTTCCTTCACAATTCACTTTCACATTTAGCTCTTTTCTTCACTTCATATTCATACACTACTATCCTCTTCTACATAAAAAAAGGAAAAAAATTCCTTCCTTTATACCACACTCAAATAATTACAAATGAGTCGGCATACAATTACAAAATAAAAGTTTCCACATGCTACACCAAAATTACATAAAACTGTTAGCTTCCAAATACAATAAATCTTCACTCATGTGACTTCACAGTTTGTGCTATCATCCACATCATTTTCAATGTGTCTCTAACTTCCCTTTAACTACGCAAAGCCAGATTCCATCCTGATTAGTAGATATCATCCGATTTCCAAAAACCGCTACTCAGGGACAATGCCTGAATACTACTTCCACCAAAATGATCATAACTTTCATGAATAGAATAATTACTATCTGTTCTCTTAACCATAGACATATAACATATTGAAGAGTATATCCTCAACATTGAATAGCTCCAAATGCAATGTACCACGTGCGCTAATCAAAACATTGTTTGCTTCTCTACAAGTCTTCGGTAAAACACTGTGTTGACATCAATGACAATCATAGTCATGAATGCAACAAAAACTACTACAGAATGGGTGGCAAAAATTTTAGCATTCATTCCTAACATGAAAACTAAACAAAGCACTATATGGATTGAAACAAGCTCCCAGAGCATGATATGAGAGGTTGCACAACTACTTGATATAGATTGGATTTTCAAGAACAAATGACACAAGCAATCTATACATGAAAGATGAAGAAGGTAAAGGTCTCCTGTTTGCAAAAAATTTTATGGATGACATTATTTTTGGTGGACAAGATGCATTGTGTAAAAGATTCTCAAATGAAATGCAAACTGAATTTGAAATGAGTATGTTTGGTGAGATCAAATTCTTTGTTGGTTTACAAGTATATCAGAAGAATAATGGAATTTTCATGACACAGTCTATGTTAATGAAATATTGAAAAATTTTGTGATGGAAGATGCTAAACTAGTGTGTACTCCTATGGTTACTGGACAAAAGTTATCTAAGAATAATGATGCTGCAGAAGTGAATCAGACTTTGTACAGATCCATGATTGGAAAATTATAGTATGTTGTACATAGTAGACCTAATATTGCACTAGCTTATTGGGATTGTGGCAAGATTCTCTGTCAATCCTAAGGAAACACACATGATGGTTGTGAAAAGAATTATAAGATACTTAAAAGGAACTACTGACTATGGTCTATATTATAATAAGGATGAAAAATTTGAACTCAGAGTTTATACAGATGTTGATTGGGTAGGAAATGTAGATGACATAAAGAGTACTAGTGGTGGAGCTTTCTTTCTTGGAAAGAGATTAGTCTCCTAGACAAGAAAGAAACAAAATTGCATTTCCCAATCTACTATCGAGGCTGGGTATGTTGTTGCTTCAGTAAAATGTTCAAATTTGGGATGGATAAAACAATTATTGATAGGCATGAAAGAAGAAATCACTGAACCTGTTGTTATTTTCTATGACAACACAAGTGCTATCAATATTTCTAAGAATCTAGTGATGCAAACTAAGATCAAGCACATAGCAATCAAGTATCACTACTTGAGAGAATTAGTACAAGATAAAGAAGTTCGAATGGAATATGTGAATAGAAAAGAATAATTAGCAGACATATTCACTAAAGCTTTACCCAGAGAACCTCATGAGTATTTGAGAAGTCAATTAGGGGTCCTTCCCATAACTGAGGCTGCCTAGACAAGCTAGGAGCACTGCATCAAATATGCTACAATAGAATATTTGACAAATTGATGCAGAAGATTGTCACACTTTAGGGCTGGCCTAGAGTTTTGAAAAGGAGAAAAGACAAGGAATCATTCATAAGAAAGATGATAGAGGGAGAAGACATTGAGCTACACAAATATTATCTACATTTGATGGATGTATGCTTTAGTTTCTGATTTGGCATTTTTGTCAAAGAGGGAGATGAACTGATATGATAACACATGACACTGAAAAGTAAGGGTGATGAACTGAAATGAAGGATCAGGATAGAGGGAGATCTGAATACTTCTGACGGTCACAGAAGTGGGGCTTATAGGATTCTGAATTAGAATGAAGCTAAGGATATTATAAATAATTCTTTGATGAATAGATAAGTTTTTGGATTGGTTGGAAATCTATGTGTTATTCAGGTGATATCATATGGTGTTGCCATCAATGCCAAAGAGGGAGATTGTTGGAAACTACAATTAAAATAATTGTTGTATTGTCATTGATGTCAAACCTTAACTAGTAAGACTATTGCTACTTAGGAAAGTACTATATATATTTTAGTGTTGCTAAGGGGATAGGCAGGGTTGGTAATAATAGCACCTAGGGAAAGGTTGAGTTATCTTAATACTACAAAGTGTACTTGACTATGTTGCACAATGATGAGATAATGTATTGCTTATCTTAGTAAGATTGAAGACTAAACTAGTAGGCTTGACCAAGCAAAGAATGGAGAAATCATGTTTAAGCTGAGTAATGTTAGCGTCGACTAAGTCTATGTATGCTGAGCAAAATTATAGTGTCAACCGAACAACAGTTAATTGTCGAGGAAGATAGTGTAAGCTAAGGAAACATTTTTAGTAATGACCGAGCTTTCTACATGGAGACCAAGTAGTTGATCATAGTATTGACCAAGGATAATCATTTTATATTTGAAGAGAATTTAGTTTTGGAGCCGACATTGTTGAATTCTTGGATTATGTAAAACATGTTGACTTTATTTATTGATTATCTGAAATAATTAAATGCACTGTAAAATGTTTTATTGTAATTCTTTAAGAGATTTGAGATGATTCTAGAAAAGGAGCCAAAGAACATGAAGCGGGTAGATTCAATGAATCTGACCTAACCCTAAGATCTATGAATGAGATTGAGAAGCATAAGATGAGTTAACCTAATTAAGGAAAGTATAAAGGGATCCTGAGCATTTGGATATGCAAGTACATGGGTGAATAGAGAATGTTGGAAGTTCAAAAAAAATCTATTGACTGTATAAGTAGAAAAGGCTGAAGGAGAATTGTGGTGGTTGCTTGAAGAAAAGTTCCGAGTAGATCATAGATGGAGATGGAAAAGTTTTAAAGTCAATAAGCCAACATTAGTGTATGAAATCAGATTTGATATTTGCAAAGTGAGTTGTATATTTTTTAGATAAATATTGTTGCTACTTTCTAACCATTGTAACAGTTAAAATCCTTTTAACAGAGATTTACCTAACAATCATATGTTAAATCCTTTGAACAAGGTTGCATTCTAATGGAGTGTATGTAAGTCCTATGACTAGGCTCAGTTTTAACAGGGTGATTGAAATCTTTTAACCGAGTCACTCCTAACAGTGTGTATTGTAACCTTTAACAGGGTTGGCTTTCTACCGAGCTCACTTCAGAAGAGTGAAAATAATAGGAGCATGATACAAAGTGGTTTTTCCCAAATTGGGTTTCCACTATAAATCCTAGTGTTAATACTTATGTGAATGTTTTTTTTTGAACATTTCTGTGTTTTACAAGTTAAGTTACAGCTGGGTAGTGGACTGCATTGTTGTATGTTTCTATTATTGAATCAGTAATGACCGAATTTATTTTGGTTATTGGATCTGATTTAAGAAAAAGTATTTGAGATTGTTTTATACATCAGGACATGAGGACAACTAATTCACCCCCCCTTTTTATTTTTCTAAATCATATTAACATGTACCTTATATTAAATTCATGTAGCTGCATTGAGTATTCATCAATACTTTATATTTTAGTCTTATTTATAACATATCAGATCTAACTTTAACATATAGATATCTTAAGTCAATATTTTCTCTTTTTTTAGATTAAAATAAATACAACATACTTTTAATGTATAAAATTGCAAAACACAAAATCCTGAAGATTTATTTTAATATATATATTTAAATAATATATTTGATTTTTTTAAAAAAATTGAATTTTCTGTCACTTTTTCGACGGTAAAAGAATATAATTTTGACGAGAATGTTGTACACTTGATGAATATTCTGGTCATAAATCATTGCTATTTCGACAACCATGTCGATCGAAACACCTTAATTTTGACCAACATTATATTGTTTTTTGACCAACATTGGTCGAATAAATGAAAGGTATGTCAAATAATTCTTCCAAATTGAAGTAATTATTTTGATGGAGGATCAGTCAATAATTTGACAACTATAGAGGTCACATTTTTGACAAACATATAACGTGTCAAATAATTGACGAGAAAAGTTTGACAACAAATATGGTCATTTGGTCGACCAATTTGCATCTAAAAATTGACTAATCATCATTAAAAATCAAGCTAAAATTTACTAGTGCCACATTTTTTTCACACTCCCAAAAAATTCTCCTATTCCTCTCCTTCTAGATTTCCCATATAATAATAGATGAGATAATAATCCAAATACTTGAGAGAAGATATC
Source organism: Chamaecyparis obtusa (assembly GCA_027943335.1). Lineage (NCBI taxonomy): Eukaryota > Viridiplantae > Streptophyta > Pinopsida > Cupressales > Cupressaceae > Chamaecyparis > Chamaecyparis obtusa. The sequence goes on along the minus strand of BSBK01004696.1, from coordinate 3,888 downwards.
TTTTAAAGAAAATAGGACATCCTATAAACACCTTCTTTACTGAATTAGGGAAGGGTCCAGCCCACCCCAACATCTTTCTGACCTTATTCTAGCACTCCCCCTACAAACCTAAATTGTAAGAACATATGGTCCATATATTCTTCAGCCTCCCCACATACAATGTATTTAGTAAGTCCAATGAACCCATATTTCTTCCTCCCTTTTCCTGTCAAGATTATACCTCTCACCACCAACCATACAAAGGATCTTGCTTTCAATAGACAATCTACTCCCCATAATAGATTAGTAGGTCATTCTACTAGTTCATCCTTTCTATCCAACATCCTATACCTAAATTTGACTAAATAGTTTCCACTCCAGGGTGCACACCAAATTAGTTTATCCTCCTTATCAGTCCTCATTAAATCCCTTCTTCCAAATAGATTATTCATCAATTTTTTATGCACCTCCAAGAGGCCAAGATTCTAAATATCTCTCCATACCCATTGAGCTCCACTTTCAGTAGTCTTGACTTCCATATAATCACACACTTTCTCCCTCGATTCCTTAATGAACAAATTTTTTAAATCCTGATAATCTTCTATATCCTTAATAATAGATTGTCCATCCCAATTTTCATTACAAAAGGAGGCTTTCCTCCCATTTCTAATTTTCCAAGTTAGATGATTTGTAATGACGTTCTTACAATCTATTAAGAAATTCCAAATTTTAGACCATCATCGAGGATTACTAATTGTCAAGATTATTTCCTCATTTCAAGAATCCAATTATTTTGCCTTAAAAATTTTAACCCATAATAAATCAAAGTTATTGAAAATCATTCACACTAATTTAGCTCCTAAATCCATATTCAACATATTCCAATCCCTAATGCTTTCTCCACCACACAATTTAGCTTTGCAAATCTGATTCCATGTCAGAAAAGGGATCTTACTTTCATCTTGTGGTCCATTCAAGAGAAACTTCCTCATCTGCTGCTCAATACATATTTTATTCTAGTTATTTTACTAGATTTAAGATACATTATATTAATCTATAATTTTAGCTTTAATTAAAAATATTTTCTTATTTGTTTCTAAAGAATATCTATTAATTATCAAAATTAAAATCATAAGATTTTATTAATAAGACATTTATGAAAGAAAAATAATATAATTATCTTTGAATTTATTATAGCACATCATGCTAGGTCCATTAGAAATATATGGTAGGAAAGGTATTAATTTTTTGATTGACACATTTTGAAAATGTTTTTGTAAACAATAATAATACGTTGTGAGGTCCTATCCCGATCCATCCCAGTTTCAACTTTCATTTTGACATTGGATTCATCAGGATGATACCTTGAGCATAGACATTTGATCTATTTTGGTTTATTTATGCTATCATTTGGACCTTATGATTTGTTTGTTATAGATTTTTATGATGATCATGGTAGTCGTACTCTTTACATATGCTCATTTTTTATACCATGATTATCTATGATATATGAATTTGGCATTTAAGATGTTATCTTTTAGTATTATGATCATTGATGGAATAGTTTAGGATTGCATGTTTATGTGGATTATGTAATGTTTCATGATGGAGATATATATGTATGTATTGTCTAGTTTAGATGTTATTACTTGTTTTATTTAAATGAATATTGATGCAAGATTTTATAATGTACTGACATCGAGTTTGAGCATGCAGGGACATGGCGATGGTTGTTAGTCGAGGAAACAAGATAGGATCTAAGTGCTATCAGTTGGAAACCAAGGTCAACTCTAGTAGAGAATGACCTCATTGTATCGTGATTTCTTTCATAAATGTGATGACTGTGTGTATATGGTTGACAATGTTGAAATATATGTTGTAAGTAAATTTTTATCTTTGTGAAAATGTTCAAATGTTTTTGCACACAAGGCATGCCACATGTGTTTGTGATGTGTATTATTGTGATATGTCACTTGACACCTTAGTGATGAAGTGGCATGTTGAGTGGTTTTTGGACCCCACCTTCTCCTTAGTTAGCCTTGAGCATTCCCAAGCTAGGTAGGTGGTTTAGAGGACCTAGAATTGTTGAAAACAAAACTCCATTTTCGGATGCATTATTAATTGGCTTTTTTGAGAGGTTTTGTGGAGTCCTAGGTTGAGTTTTAGATTGAATTTTAGTGCCCCAAGGTTCGGACTTGGGTTGGGGGGCTCAATTCTTCTATTTTCTTCTTCCTAGGCCACTTATATGTCTTTCCAATTGTGCCATTTTTTATATGCACGAAAATGGAAATGTTCCCTATGTTGTCTCTTATTTTCATATGTGAAAATTCATCCCAAACCTTAGAGAGCGGCAAGTGTCATTTTTGTCTTATATTTAGAAACCTAATATTATTGGGAAGGGAGTTGAAGGAAGAATGTTTTTAGGGAGAAAGACTTAGAAGTGTCAAGTTAGTTCATTCTTGTTCATGCTTGTGGGAGAGGAAATTAGAGGAGTTCTTGAGAGTCTTTGCTTAGTAGATTTGTGGATAGCAAGCTTGGTGCCAAGGGAAGCCCATCTTCAACTCTCAATTCAGCCTTATCTTTGAAGGAGTTTGCTGGACTTCAAAATCTTGTTGTTTATTTGAACATGCTTGGAAGGAATGTGTTATGTGAAGAATTGTAATCTGTTTACTATGTGTGAATCTTTTTATTGTTGATTTCATTTTGAGCTGTTGTTTTCAATTTTGCTATTTTTTTTTTCTTTTTCTTGTAATTGTTCATGTTATGGGTGTGCAAGTTCACTCCTCATCCTTGGGAGGATTAGAGGAGAACTTGGGGTGAAGGGTTTGAATTGGGATTTCCTATTTGTAAGAGTGCATGGTTGTATGGGCAACCATGATAACCATCTTATGCTATTTGGGGGCCATAAGGATGATTGGGGGCCATAAGGGTTTGTTGTTTGCTCATGGATTTGAGTTGTATGGGTTGGAAGGGCCTTGAGAAGGCTGGTATTTCATGTTGCATATGTTGTTGTTATAAGCTTGGTGACTCCATTAGGAAGATTCCACCTTCACCCATTGTATGGATTCTATGTAAGAATCCTTTGTGCAAACTTGGCAAGGGAGTTTATTGTGAAAAATCTGTGTTTCCTATTTTATGATAAATGTGTATGTTTTTTGTTGCTTGAGTGTACCCTATCCTATTCTTGCTTCCCCAAGCTCATGGGTGGCCATGTAATGGCCTTGGCTGGGAGGTGAGCCTCCATGACCATGTGAAAGAGTCTTGTGTTGCAGGTGTAGTTCTTGGCTTGATGGGATAGTTTCAAAGTATGAAGGATAAAGTTCAATTTGGAACTCCTAAGAGACTGGTTATAAATGCAATTGGATGAGAAAATTCTTCTTTTTACTTTTGTCATTCATGCCCAAATAAATTGTAATATTTGAGAAATGGAAGAATTGACTGGTTATTTTAGTTCCCTGTATTTTCTTAAGTAAATGTAATTGCTTTTAACAGTAGTTTTCTGCAACTAGTGAATATAATTTAAATGCAGTTCTCTGTCATATTGATAAATAGACTAGACATAAATCTGAAAATGTCAAACTAATTTTGGGTCCAGAAAATGTTGAAACTTCTGCTATTGTAGTTTTCTTACTAAATCGGTTTTTTTCCCAATGTATTTGAAGAATGAAATTAGTCATGCACAGAAAAATTGTTATTTTAACCTTGATAGTAAATGATAGAAATGTTTCTTATTATTCTATGAAATGCATTTTAATAGAGACAAAGAACTAATACTGTTAATGTTGTAATTGTCTGTTAATTTTTTACTTTCAAAGAAATATAAATTTGTCCTTTTACTGGCTCTTTAAAAGGTAAACCTTTAGGTAACTGTGTTGAGTTTTTTGTTCCAGTAGTTACTATGTCTTAGAT